>JANAVB010014398.1:12881124-13008409 GCA_029216955.1 Iris pallida
TAATTAATTTTTTATAAATAAATTATTAATATTTCAGATACTTGAATTCAAACTTAACTAGCTTGAAATCAAGCTCGTTAAGCTTGAAATCAAGCTTAATGAGCTTGAATTAAAGTTGAGTGACAAGCTTGATTTCAAGCTTATCGAGCTTGTTTATCAAGCTTGAATCAAGCTTCCTTATCAAGCCAAGCTCGAGCTCAAACCAAGCCAAGCTCAAGCTTAATGTAAACAAGCACAAGCCAAGCTCAAGCTTCAAAATAAAAACTTATCAAGCTCGAGCTCGAGCTTGAGCTCGAATAATTCTAGTCAAGCCAAGCTCAAGCTTACAAAAGCTTGGCTCGGCTCGGCTCGTTTGCAGCCCTAAACGCAGGGTTAAGACCCTTCAAGAACTTCATCATCCGTTGTCGCGAAATATAATCCAAGAACTTTTGGAAATGTTTCGCAAATGCTGGTTCGACTTGTGCATCTTCCATCCAAAGAAGATCATAGTGATCCAGATCAGACCAATATTTCTTCAACAGTGCGGCGTACTCAGAGATGGTACGGTCGTCCTGGGCCACCCTAAGTTCATCCTGCAGTTGGAATACCCGCATATGATTGCCGGAGCCTGAGTACATATCCTTCAAAGTCCGCCATATATCAGCAGCAACCTCCATTGCCTCTACATTGCCCGACACTTGGTCGGTCAAGTAGGCTGTCAACCATCCAGCCACAACATTGTTGACAATTTCCCAAATAGCAAACTCCTTTGAGGAGGGATCATCTGGCGCCTTAATTTGGCCATTGACGTAGCCAACCAAGCCTCGTCCCTTGAGCGTCCGCAGTGCCTGCCGTGACCATTTCAAGTAGTTGGACGTGCCTTCCAACTTCGTCTCCAGCTTGTCCAGCTTTTCCATTTTGTAGGGTGACGGATCCACATCAGTATGGATCACACGTGGGGTTGCCTCGGTTAAACTTTTTGATAAAATATCATCAACCAAGGCCTTCATCTCTTCTGCTATCAGTTTACCACTGATCGAATCTATGGCGTCTTCAACTGTGATTCGTCGTCGTCGTCGTCTTCGTCGGCTTCGTCGTCGTCGTCTTCGTAGGCTTCGTCGTTTTCGTCTTTATGTAAAGTCTCCAACAGAGACCTTACGAATGTGCTGCTAACGTGGCCAACACTGGCGCACGCATGTAGATCCTGATTTGCAGATCGAGAACGGAATACAAATGAAGCATTTGTAGTTCCGAGGACGTAATCTAGGAACAGAAGGTACAAATAACGTATTTGACAGCCATCTGTCTTCGAATAATCGTCCACATAATCGCGCTCGCTGCAAATTAGGGTTTGTGGGGGGGGGGGTCGGCCGCAGATGTGGTCGGAAGAGAGAGGGGGGGGGGCGTCGGGGTCAGCAAGGGGGGGCGGCGGTGGGCAGGGGTAGGCGTCGGGGCAGGGGGGCGTCGGCTTGGGGGGGGGGGAGGGCGGAGGGGGGGCAGCAAGGGGGTGTCGTCGGCGTCAGGGGGCGTCGGCGGCGGGGGTCGGGCAGGGGGCGTCGGGGAGGGGGGTTGGCTTTGGGCTGGTTGGGATTTTTTTTTTTTTTTTTTTTTTTTTTTTTGTGGTTATGGCTCTGATACCATGTAGAGAATAATTGTTATATTTTTATTGATTGGCTACTCCACTACTTATAGGGAGTCTAGCTCCTCTTCATACTACATTTTTCCAATGTGGGACTAAATCCCTTATTAGTTCTCAACACAAACCAACCTTCTCTTTTTTATACCCTTTTTTTTTGCTAACTACCATAACCCTTCTATGAAAATCTAAGCTAAGTTAACCTTATTAGCTAGATTACTCCTAAGCTAAACCCATCCCCTAACTCCTAATTATTCCCTTAATCTAAATATCCTAATTAACTAACATATACTCAACAGTACATAACCCCACCCCAAGCCTTTTCCTCATTAATCCTAACATCTTTTTCTTGTGCGACTGCCACCCTTCCTTTCCCATGCAATCCGAGCTGCAACCTCTCTCTCTCTCTTAGCCACCCCTGCAACCTCGACTCCAACGCCCTGACACATCCCCTTGCTGACACCTGACACATATTCAAAGCCAAATCTCCTCCCTCCTCTTCAAATACTCAGAACTTCAATTCTCCTCCTCTAATCGCACAGTGCACCATTACTCATAACCTCTCTTCTCCTTGCACTCTTCTTCTTCTTCTCACCACAGTCCTCCACCCATTTTCAGCCAGACACCGAGTGACCCTCACCTCCTTTCTCGAACACCACCATCCCCCGCAGGCATTCGTCCGCTTCCGCCCTTCAGTCGATCCCGAGCCCACCAACTTAGCCCGACTGCAAGGAGCCAGTCGAGAGCAGCTCGACCACGCGGCCGTCCTCCTTGTCGAGCCCAACTAGTGGGTCCCCCTGGTTTGTCGGGCCACAATGATCCTCTCCAATGTGACCCTCGCGTCTTCGACGCGCCTCGTTACTATTTTGAATCCGCATTTTCCACCGACGCGCGCGAGAAAACTACTTTGTGTTCAGTTCAGGACATCGACTTCGTGTATCGCTTGCGTGCGATCAAGTCGTTGGAATTCGTATCTGACTTTTCCAATAGATAGCCGTTATATTCTTCTAAACTCCTGTCAAGTTTCACTCATCTATACCATTGTTTACTCGTTCGTTCATGCGTCCAAAGTTGTGTGATTAAGACTGTTTATACAATGACAATTTTTTAGGCCGACTTCGCACGGTGATTTTTTTCCCACCGCATAAACGGATTTTCGATCCGTCACTTCAAGTCGAGAACTGGTATAACCCTCTTGCTACATGTTTAATTTTGTTCGTTAATTCTGTCATTTGAATGGTTAAATTCAAGGTCGAAGTAAACCACTTGAAACTGATTTTTTTTTTTTTTTAAATTTGAAATCGCTTGGAATGGACTTCGTTCTGTCAATCCGGCCATTGTCCCGAATCTAACCTCACCATTGAACTTGTGATGTCGTTTTAGCCTAAATTGATATATAACTTGCTAACTTTGGAAACCTGCTATCATGGCCCATTTTTCAGTACCAAGTGGGTATTGCATGCGGACCCTATTCGGCCTCGAAATGTCTACTTTTCATGTGTCCAAATTGGACTTATGGGTAGTATTTCTTGTTTTTGGCATATTCTGGAACTCATGGTGATATTTATTTCAGCACTCAGAGTCATCTACTTGAGTTGATATTTGTGATAATCCGTATCTGACTCATTCGTGTCAATACGTGGACTTTTCACCAAATGCGTATCAGACAAAATACCTTACTTTTCTATTCTAGATAACTCTAAACTTTTTAGCTATAATGCATGCTCACGTAATTACTGTTGTGTCGATTTCTGTGCGTCCGAGTACGACTTGGATACAATCGATGACAGTCGTCGATAGGATTCGATACAGACTTAGAGGGATAGTTCGACTACTTGATTGAATATTATGATATCTCATATATTATGGACATATTTATAGGTGTAAATTACCTTAACAAATGATGTATATTACCTTAACAAATTATCCCATACCCCTAATTCCCATTAGTAACTCACTATACAAGTTGAATTATTATTAACTAACATAATGCCCTTAACTGAGTACTACCTGCTACTCACACTGCACATGACCCCTCCCCCCCCCCCCACCCCCCCCCCCCCCCCCCCCCCTTTCCCTATTTCGCTCACCCGTAGCAGCAGGCACCTCACCCTTCATGTTCTCCCTCTCCCATTCTATTTCTGCTCATGCACTACACAAACCCAAGAGCTGCACCTCCCTCTCTTTGCTCCATTTTCGTGTTACTGCCACACTACACTCCCTGCACACACCCTACCCATGCCTATCCCCCGACACCTTCAACACAACCCCACAATCTCAGGCAAGATTATCTCCTTCCCCAGCTCATTCATTCCCAAGCTCCATCCCCCATCCCCTATATGAACCCAAACACCCCTCTTCCTCTTTCTTCGAGCAGAACTCTCCCTCCTCTTCAAGTTTCCCTTCCCTCCTCCACTTGCGGTTCACCTTCTTCTCCATGGCTAACCATCATCATCCTTAACTGCTACCCCTCGCACGGAGTAGGCCCTGCAACCGCAACCTCTGTTGCAGTGCGGTTGGCAGCAAGCCAGTGCAGCCCTTCCAGTTCAGCCACTGGGCAAGCTGCAGATCAAGAAGTAGCAGCAGCTCGAGCAGAAGCAGCAGTTCGGAAGCCCGGCAAGTGTCTCCTCACTGTGCAGTGAGCGCTTCCCCCTTGCATCCAGCGGCGTGCAACACCCCTTCCATTCGGCAGCAACCAGGCGAGCAGACTCCCTTGCGCAGCGCTGCACTGCAGCAAGCAGTAGCTCGGGCAAAACAGATGCTCGAGCAGTAGCAGCAGCAAGCTACTGCTTCTGCGGCCATTTCTTCTTCTCTGCAGCGAGTCAGCTGGCTGCGAGCTAGCAGCTCACTGCGAGCAATATCTCCAACAGCAAGCTGCTGTGCAGAGAGCACTGCTGCGAGCAGTAGCTCAAGCAGCAGTTCAGCCATTATCGAGCACCTCCTCGTTGTGCAGTGTAGCAGATCCGCTCCTCCCCTCATCGCAGTTACCGTCCTCTCACGCGGCAGACCGAGCAGTAGTTTCTGGGCAGGCAGTGCCCGGTTCAGTCCAGCGTTCGAGAAGGAAACAACCCTCTGCGTCGACGTCGCTCGTGAGTCCAATACCCCATCATCCGTGGGTTGTTCCCATTCATCCGAAGGTACCACCAACCCCTTCTTTCCTCGTTCAATGCCTTCACCATGATCCTATACTTTTAGCTTCTTGAACTAGTGTTAATCCTATGAATAGATGAGGGATAGATTCAGTTAAGCCTTCATGCTAGAAGTACATGTAGATGGAAGGTTGAGTGCAAACCTAAAAGAAACTCATAAGTGAAACATGAGTAGGAGCTCACTGTCGCACCAAACTGTGTTGAGTAGTAGCATAAAGGCGGTTTGTATTGAAATGAACTTTGGAAATTAGGTGACATGTACCTATGTGTAAGTTAAAAAGGAAAGAATGTAGAATGTAGTAAGGGAATGTAGGGGTGAGCATATAACATTGAAAACCGAAAACTGAACCGAACCGAAATATGACAAACGGTTCGGTTCTTTGGTTCAGTTTTCGGTTTGAAAATTTGAAATAACGGTTCGATTTTCGGTTCTTGATCCGAGTAACTAAACCGAAAACCGATTTAGATTTAGTAGTACTACCCTCAATCTATATATACTAATATTTTTTAACCTCTAACTGAGTGCAGTCTCTTTTCCTATTCTCTATCGGTGCTCCTTTGAGCACTCTCTCTATACCCTCAATCTATATATATTAATAATTTTCACTCTATGTAACAAAATAATTCATAAATACAATAATGCCATTTTTTGTTATTTAAATAGGCTCATTTTGCTAAAAATTTGAAGGTCCGGCACATTGGCCTATGAAACCGAACCGACCGAAAACCGAACCAAATTAATTCGGTTCGGTTTTGTTCGGTTTTTATAAAAAATGGTTCGATTTCCGGTTTTGAGAAATACGATTTACAGTTATTTCGGTTCAGTTTGAACTGAACCGAACCGTTGCTCACCCCTAAGGGAATGCACATGTACCGTGAGAAACTTGTTGTAATCACTATGTGAGCATATGATGAAATAAGTGGCCAATAGCTTAATACTAAGTGTCATGTAGCTAAACTATTAGTAAAATAAGGGATGTAGTATCTAGTAATTGCTAAGGAAACACTGAGAAACACATTGTAAATCACTATGCTAACATGGGTAGTAATGGCCAGTGGCTTACCAAGTGAACTAGGGCGCCCATATAATAGGTAGTCCTAAAGCACCATTAGGATCTTCACTGGGATAGTTTATTTAGTGCAACATTAGGATACGGGTTTGCTTAAAATACTCATACAGTAGGTCTCCTTAGGAATTCTCATGTGTAATAGGAATTTAACTCATCCTGTGAGTAACCATTTGACTGGAACAGAATGTGCAAACATGGATATTTGTATAATAATTAAGGAATAGTACCATGCAATTACCCTTGAATCCTATATGTCTAACACTTTTAACTTAAATGGTAAACAACCATTCCATGTTAGGCCCAACTTGTTGTACAAGTTTACATATTGGATTTGGACTTTGATGATTGACTGTCAACTCATTGTGTAACACCTTAACATAGCAAGTAGTAACATCCATGCAAACCGCTCCTAACATCAACTTGATAATTGCACCTAGACCTTATATAACATATAGTTTTAGATTTGCAATTATTTTATTTTTTTTCATGTGCTGGCCAGTGCAAGCATTTGTAGTCCACTCGCCGGATCCCGACGAAACTTATGTCATTGGATGAGTAACGTCAAACTTGCCCTACCACGCAAGTTTTGTCCATTTCTGAGACCAACGACCCGATTGCCAATTTACGGGCCCACGATTCATCGCAGGGGTGCGCATTTACAATCCGCCCGTCATATTTCGTTTTTGAGAGCATGGATGAATGTGCGCTGTAGAAGCATGGAATTTCAGGACCAGAAATCCTATGCGCCTAACATTTCACGCGCCAGGGAGCTCAGATGAAGTACTTGGCACAGTAAACAACAAAAGCATAGACATCAAAGGAAGATTTTTTTATTTTATACAAAAGTCTATTACATGTCTAAAAAGGGCTTTACAACTACAAAAAAAGACCCTAAGTCTACAGTTAGGCGCAGCAACCGTCATGCGCTCTCAGCCAGGCGCATCTTTTCAACGTCTTAGTCAGACGCATTCCTTCAGCGTCTCAGCCATGCGCATCTCTTCAGCGTCTCAGTCAGGCGCACCCCTTCAGCGTCTCTTCAGCGTCTCAGTCAGGCGCATCCCTTCAGCAGCTCAGTTATGTGCATCCCTTCAGCGTCTCAGTCATGCGCATCATGAAGTCTCAGCATATGCGCTCCACTTCGACCCGATCGGACGCTTCGACTAATGAAGCATTTATTGAGCAGAACAAGGGTGGACGATCAACCCCACCCTAGCGGGAGGAAGAGCTTTCCAAAGGAAGAGGAGAGCACCGCAATCGATTCGCGACAAAAGGAGGCTTTCAACACAATCAGAATGTGCAACACCCACTCTAGCAGGAGGAGCTCTCCCAATGCCCAAGGAAGATGATCGGGGCACCATAATTTCGATCTGCGGCTCTTCCAGCATAACGGAGACGAGGCTCGAGCTTCCCGATCTTTGGATGCAACAGGCACCTTCCGCCTGCCTCAGAAGCCCTCGACTCCAACTTTTGGATGTAACAGTCACCTTCAAGTGCATGAACGAAGACAAGTCGTCGCATCTTCACCCTCGGAACATCTCGTCAACAGAATGTGCTCGAGCAAACATGTTCATTTCGGGAGTACGTGAGAGAACGAGAAGCAAACTCTCTCCTTGCCACTATTTATAGGCCGGACAAATCAAACCCATGCGCCAAGTGGCAGGCTTCCGAATCCCGTGCAATGAATTTGCATTTATGGTGATTAACCTGACGCTTCGAATTCGGCCAAGTCAAAAACGGCTATTTAAAGCACTCGAAAAACGTAACAGTCGACCAATAAAGGCACGTCATGCAAAAGGATGCGCCGGTCAGACACCGTGCATCGTACAGACGCGCCCGTCGGTTCCAAAGTGTCCCGTATGGATGCGCTCAACAAAGCACAGATCCATGCGTCCTAAACACACATGGACCCATGCGCCCATTTCGGCTCGTCACCCATCAAGCATTTAATGCTCAAGTGACAGAGTTGGCAGCACGTCCCCCGAGGACTGGACAGTTAGCAGCTTTTTCAGAAGATGAAGCGTCGCTGACGTCAGCATCATCATTACTCTGGCGGTTACAAACCACGTGGCCGCCCAACCATTTCGCATGCGCCTCCGCAGCCATGCGCCCAAATCTCTGCATGCGCCTCAAAAGCCATGCGTCCAGACTGGTTCGTGACTCCTAAAGGTTACAAGCCAAAGTCTACTCATGCGCCCAATCCTAGGCACATCCTGTCAGATTACTCTCCACCAAATCCGAGATCTTTGAGCTACGGATACGCGCCACGTGTCTTTTGACTCAGTTCAGCCGATGAAGGGGTGCTAATCATCCAAGATCTCAGCAACCGAAAGATCTTCTCCATTGCTACGTGTCAGCTTTGTCGCAGCCCACAAATACAACAAGAAGAGTTCAACTCCTCAATCCGAGCGCGCCGCCCATGCGCCTCCATCAGCAATCACCACGTGGCATCCCAACAAACAGGCGCATCCTACATATGCGCGTATGAGCAGCCAACCTGCTGCTTATAAATAGAAGGATCATTCCCTCTCACACACACAGAGATGCACACAGACTGTCAGAGATCAAGACGCACAGTCAACCAAAGCATCAGAGTTTACTCCCAGAGATCGGAAGAGACACTCAACGTCTTCTTCCTCCCCGCAAACTCCAGCACCCAGAGCAACTCAGACCTTCAGAAAACCGAGAACCGTCGTCAGATCGTCAACGGAGTCAACGCATTACCACTCGCTCCATTGACACAGGGACCCAGATAAACAAAAGTGTTCTCTTAGGACTACATCTAAGTCCTACATTGTAACACTGTTCTGTTTGTAATTGAAATTTCAATCAAAAAATTTTAATGGCAAATAAGCTGGCGACTCTGCTGGGGACCTCTTTCTCCTCCACCGAGAAAGTTGTCGCAATCCGACGACGTAAAGGTGGGCTCCTCCCACAAGACGCTGATCGTACGCCTCAATCAACAGGCGTATGAGGAGTTCATCTCTGAAGACAGCGCAAGTCCTTCAAAGCGGCTGCCAAAGCCGAAGAAGACTCGCCAAGTCTGGGTGCGCAAGGTCGAGGCCCCTAGCACCACCACTGAAGGGGACGCGCCGATGCAGTCCACCCTTCTCACTGACGTCCTCAGCGGCCAGGATGCACCCACCGGTGCAGCGCATCCCTCGGGAAAGCGTGGTGCTGACCACATTCCCCAGCCATCTCCTTCTTAGACAAGGAAGATGCGCCGACGGAGCAGGGGCGTAGCTAACGCCCCGCGCGTTAACTCTGATGCGCCACAGAAGGCTTCTGTCTTTGACAGACTCACTCGCTGTCGTGGCGGGGAGAATTTGGACTCTGAGTACTATGCACCCCGGGCTGGTACGAAGAAGTCCAAGGCAGCACGGACCATGCGCCTCAAACGTGCTATGCCGGCAGCAAACCAGAAGCATGCGCTCACAATCATGCGCGCTGCTGATGGTAAGCTGTATAAGGTCGACTCGGGTGCTTCTGCGCCAGAAACGAACCGACCTTCAAAGTCCTTGTCTCACTTGGGCGCATCTGCTGCGTTCGCAACCAAGTCGAGCAAGGCAAACCCTGTGGTCTTGAACTCCCGCGCCTCCATTGGTTGTGCGTCTGAGGCTCGTTCAAGTCACTTTAAATGTTGTTCCCCCACTACTGATCTGAGCGCATGTTTTGCGTTGGATCAGGGGCGCAGCATTCACTTGACCACCCCGGCGCTTGGTCTTGCCATGCGCCTGATGGGGGTGCGAAGGTGGCACTCTCCTCCAACGATCTGCGTAACGTGATCACTCACAAACGCCGATCAGGAGAGTCAACTGACAAGCACAATGCGCCCCTCACAGGGCACACCTGTGCTGTAGTCACCATCAACTGCTGTTGCAAGACAGCGGTCCCACCAAGGCAGTCGGTGTTCCAGCGGCTGCAATCATCAACACCTCTCCAACATCGGTTGGCCTTGCCATGCGCCTGATGGGGGTGCGAAGGTGGCACTCTCCTCCAACGATCTGGGTAACGTGATCACTCACAAACGCCGATCAGGAGAGTCAACTGACAAGCACAATGCGCCCCTCACAGGACACACCTGTGCTGTAATCACCATCAACTGCTGTTGCAAGACAGCGGTCCCACCAAGGCAGTCGGTGTTTCAGCGGCTGCAATCATCAACACCTCTCCAACATCGCCTCGGAAAGGTGTCAGCTGAAATGGAGCCAGAACTACATGTTGCTTCTTGCAACGTAGTCTCCAACTCCCCATCAATTCGGAAGGCAACTGGCAGCTCCTCGGCTTTGTCCTCATCCAAGAGCCAGCCGAGGAAGACCAAGACAATTGTCCCGTCCTCAGGAGTGTTTGAGGGCACTCGGGAGAGAAAGAAAATCTCAGAAGAAGCTGGGGGTAGTCAAGCCCCTGTGGATCTTCATCCTGGAGACGAAGTCAGCCTCCCGGACATAGCTGGGGGTAGTCAAGCCCCTGTGGATCTTCATCCTGGAGACGAAGTCAGCCTCCCAGACGTAGCTGGGGGTAGTCAAGCCCCTGAGGATCTGCGTCCCGAAGACAAAGAAGTCCTCCAAGACAAAGCTGGGGGTAGTCAGACCCTTGCTGATACTTCTCCCGAAGACGAAGGTGTTCTCCAGAACATAGCTGGGTAGCCAAGACGAAGCCCGGGGGAAGTTCCTCTTCTACAAGAGAGCGAGGTCGAAAGCGAAGCCTCAACCGATCCATCCACTTCCAATCGCGTCATGACGGTGTACATGACAGGAGCTGGTGACGCGGAGTCAGATGCGCCGCCAGATCTCGTCCAGCGCATGGATACCTTGGAGGGAGGACTCAAAACCCTCTCTGCCTCCATGCAAACACTAACTCAAGCAGTGTTTGAGATACGGTCAGCTTTGGCCAGGGCACCATCTACCGGTCCTGACCAGGGGCCAATGGAGAATCAAGTGTACCCCTTCAACGGGTATCCTTGGATACAGATCGCCGCGAGGCACCTCGGACGTCGGAGCCGTCAAATGCTCAACTCCATGTTGTACCACCATCTCCGACTCCCAGCTCCACAGAAGACGTGGTGGAAATGATCAGGGACTTGCGTGAGCGCTTCAAGTCCAAGAACAGACAAGAGGAGCGCCAGAAGATGGAAATCCCACAACCATACCCCCTCGAATGGAACAAAGTGGTTTATCCTCCCAAATATAAACCACAAACATTGACGCCATACGACGGGAAGGACTCTCCACGCCGCTATCTGACGTACTTCCAATCTCAAACGGGACACCTCCCAAAGGAAAACGCACTACTCACCAGCATATTTGTCGGGACACTGAAAGGAGTGGCTTACGACTGGTATTGCAGTCTCTCCGACAACTCCATATCTTCATTCGACGACTTGACACGTCTCTTCCTCGATCGTTTCTACGACGGAGGGAAGGACATGACAATGGCGTCCCTCATAGAGATACGTCAGAAGGAGAAGGAAACAGTTCGAGCATTCATCGAACGGTTCCGACAAGCCTGCTTCAGACTGCCCCCGGGTATGCCAGAACATGCACTCCTCTCCTCCTGCAGCATGAACATGCTGCCTGCGATCAAACTCTGGCTCAACTCCACTCCTCCTCCGGACTGGAGTTCCTTGATCATCGAGGCCGAAGCAGCAGAAAAGAAGGCGTCCAATGCTCGTCTTCTGGGAGTCCGTTTTCCTGCCTTTGAGGACAAGGGAAAACGGCCTGCAGCCAACAACCCTGGACGAGAGACGAAGGGGAAGCAGATGTTGACTGTCAATGCCTCCAAAGGTGCATCAACACCCACTCAGAAGCCTCCACTTGCACCAAGGCCAAAGGAGGTTTATTCTTTCAACGATGAAGACACCCTGCAACTCTTCGAGATATTGAAACAGGGTGACAAGATCAAATTGCCAGACCCGAAACGTCCCGACGAGGTTGAAAAAGTGGACAATCCGAGGTACTGTCACTACCATCGGTTTGTCGGACATCCAACTAAGGACTGCTACGTCCTCAAGAACTACATCCAGCGCATGATCAATGCGGATGTTATCTCCGTCGACTACGAGGAAAACGGTCTCGGCCAACCTGGTGTCACTCCAATTTGGCACCTTGCCGCCAACCACAACACAAGATGGCGTCTTCTCCATCCCAAAGGCGACAATGGAGGTGGTCAATCTACCACCTACTCGTGACAACGTGAGTGGACTCATCCCACTCACCACATCTCGGGGAGAGATCTTATGGGTTCACCCCGATCTCGTCTCCGAGGTTACTCAACCGGAGGTACGCTCTGCCTCCAAAACCAAGGGCAGGAAGATCAAGTCTTGCCGCATGGTCTCTTCCTCTGCGGAAGAGGCACTTCCTGTACAGACGCGTTCACATCAGAACGCCCAACCTGACGAAGCTGCCGTCGAGGTGGTGCCTCCTTGCACCGTCCCTGCTGCCCAGGAAGAGGGCCCATCCAGGCCTCCAGCAGCCAATAAACAGCATGTAGAGGCCCGTTTTGACAAGCCTTTGCGAAAGGAGAATGCTTCGGGGCTAACCAAGCCCCACAACTTCGACATACTGGCACAACTTGCCAGTACTCCTGCCCCCTATCCCTGTTCGAGCTTCTTCGTCTTTCCAAGGACACTCGTGAAGCTCTCTGTGAAGCCCTGAAGGATGCTGAATCCTTCATCAGTCAGGTCAAGCAGCCTGAGGATACCCCGACCACATGTGCACACTGCCATTGTGCGGATGAAGTTATCCCCAACATAACTTTCACTCAACAAGACATGTTGCTCAAGCACAACCGACACAACAGGCCACTGTATTATACATGGTATGTCGGTTCCGTCAAGGTGAAGCGAATTCAGATCGATCCAGGGTCTTCCCTCAGCATCATCTCGAAGACGCTGCTCTCAACACTGGGGATCCCAATGTACCGTCTGGCGCCTTCCAACACTACAATTAGCGGTTTCAATGCTAGCAAAAGTGAGTCGCTGGAAAAAATACGGCTGAAATGTCATATCGGTAACCTCCGAACCGAGGTAACTTGCTATGTCGTGGACGCTGACGTCAACTACAACCTCCTACTACTGGGTCGTCCGTGGCTGCATGAGTACATGGTGGTGCCATCTACACTCCACCAATGTATGAAGTACGTGTCCACCAATGACATCATCCGGACAGAATTCGTGGACATTGACCCTTTCAAGGGGGTCGAAGCCTACTTCACTGATTCTACCCGTACAAGTCGCCCGACGAAGGGAAGCCAATGATGCTGACGATGAAGCAGAAACGGCAGCAGAGCCGGACATAGAGCCAGAGATGATTCCCGACGCTCCTTTGAAAATTCGACTCAAAGGAAAACCGCCTCAGATGCTGCCTCCCATGACCATCAAGCTACCTGGAAAAGCACCAACTGCTCTAGGTAGAACACCTACTGAAGCTCCCTTGAAAATACGGCTCAAGGGAAAGCCGCCTCAAACATTGGCTCCCCTTGTGGCAAAACTACAGGGGAAGGCACCAATCACTGAAGGCGCAGTTGAGGCACCTCTGAAGGTGTGTCTTAAAGGCAAGCCTCCGCAATCATCCGTCTCATCCAAGCTGCCGGAGAAGGCCCACATAGCCCTCTCAGACCCCAAGGTCAAAGCTGCGGTGGACTCTCCCGAGCCAACCCCAGTACTCACAGATGAAGAGCTAGGGGAATACATATCTGCTGACGTAGATGCACCCTCTCTGGACAATGTAATCCCGCGGGACAAAATCTCGTGTTTCATCAATAAGAGTGTCTTTTAATTATTCTAGTCTTCCACATTGGAATGCCATGTATACATTAGATAACGCTCTACGGTCGTTGCAAACACAAATAACGACCGTCAATCATGTAAATCGAGTAGTCCCGTCCCAAGGGGTCTGTTTCGTAGTCCCACCACGGAATCAAGACGAAGAATCCATCATCTTCGGCAAAGTCGAGCGTCATCAAGACCTCCCCCCACTCGAGCCAGGACCAGGTACCGGCAGAATACAAGTCTATCGTTACACGGACAAGACAAAGTACCTCATCCAAAAGATGGGTTACGGTCTAAAAAGCAACAAAGGCCTGAACTACGGCAAGGGTCGATGTCTTCCTCTCCGGCTCCCAACACCTAAAGGAAAGCCGCAGGACTACTATTATCGCACTCGACGAGGGGTAGGCTATGTCACGCCACCAGCAACTCCAGAGAGTTCGGAGGCAAAAGAAGTAAAACATTCTCATTCGTCCGAAGCATCAACTTGGGATTCCGATACCAGTATCGGCTCAGTCTTCAAGAAGGTGCTATCAGTCAACATGGCATCTGCCCAATCTCAAGAAGATGAAGGTGAAGACCAAACGCCGGAATTCTTCGAGGAAGAACCTTGGGCTCAACGCCTAGGAGCGCAGTGGGAGTCTCGTTTTGAATTACGCGAACCCCCTACCGAAGACAAGGTCGAACAAGTTGACCTTGGGGATGGATCTCCTTCCAAACCCATCTTCATCAGCAAGAGTCTGAAGGGAGAAGACCGGGAGTCTTTGGTCCAATTGGCCAAAGAATATATCGACGTCTTCGCCTGGAGCTACGAAGATATGTCCGGACTTGATCCCCAGATCGCAATGCACAGACTTAACATCTTGCCTGATGCTAAGCCTGTAAAGCAACAACAACGACGTTTTCGCCCGGACGTCATGAACGCCATCGATCAAGAGGTGGACAAACTCCTGAGCAGTGGGTTCATCCGTGAAGAGCAACATCCGGATTGGGTGGCCAACGTCGTCTATGTCACCAAGAAGAATGGGAAGATACGAGTCTGTATCGACTTCAGGGAACTTAATACTGCTTGCCCGAAGGACGAATTCCCGCTACCAATCACTGACGTGATGATCGACAATACATGTGGCTTCGAACGCATGTCTTTCATGGACGGATATTCGGGCTACAATCAGATCAAGATGTTCCCCGATGACGCAAAATACACGTCATTCAGGACGCCGAAAGGGGTTTTCTGCTACACAGTGATGCCCTTCGGCTTGAAGAACGCTGGTGCTACATACCAACGAGCTATGAGTACCATCTTCCGTCAACATCTTCGCAAGACAGTTGAGTGCTACGTCGATGACATCGTAGTCAAGAGCCGTCTCAAGGGTGATCACCTACAAGACCTGAAGACAGTCTTCGATCTCATGCGAGCGTATCAACTCAAGATGAACCCCGCTAAATCCTTCCTTGGGGTTTCCAGCGGAAAGTTTTTGGGCTTCATTATCACGACGAAAGGCATTCATGTCGATCCCGAGAAGACCAAAGCCATCCTTGACATGGATCCTCCGAAGAACCTCCGAGAACTTCGAGGCCTGCAGGGGCGTCTGGCATACATCCGAAGGTTTATAGCAAACCTTTCCGGAAAATGCTAACCCTTCACTCAGCTCATGAAGAAGGGAGTCTCCTATGTCTGGACAAAAGAATGCCAGAAGGCTTTCGATGATATCAAAGCCTACCTGACGAGCCCGCCAGTCCTTGTGGCACCCGTCTCAGGAAAACCATTTCTCCTCTACGTCCGTGCCATGGATCACTCCCTCGGCGCTTTCTTGGCTCAGAACAACGATGCAGGCTACGAGCAAGCTATCTACTACCTCAGTAGGACACTGATCGGGGCCGAACACCGGTACAACCCCGTTGAAAAGGAGTGTTTGGCTTTGGTATTTGCCATCCAGAAGACTCGCCATTATGTTTCGGGCCAGACAATTCATGCCATTTTCCGAGTCAATCCACTCAGGGTTCTCATGACGAAGCCGGGATCATTGAACTCCCGACTAGCTACATGGGCAATCCTGTTGACACCCTACAACATGGTGTTCATTCCACAAAAAGCCGTCAAGGGTCAAGCTCTGGCCGACTTTCTAGCCGCGCACCCCATCCCAGAGTCCTCCATACTCTATGAAGACATCCCGGATGAGGTCCAAGAATCAAACGTCACCGAAGAAAGCTCCGTCTGGCAGATGTTTTTCGATGGCACTTCAAGAACATGTCCCAAAGGCCAAATCATCGCCGGAGTGGGGGTAGTCTTAGTCTCCCCCGATCAGCTGGTCATCCAGCGTGCTTACTCCCTTTCGAAGCCGTGCTCCAATAATGTTGCCGAGTACAACGCTCTCATCATGGGACTCCAGCTGGCGCAACAGCTGGGGGTGGATCATCTGGAAGCCTACGGCGACTCAAAACTCGTCGTCAACCAGATCAGAGGGCAATACGAAGTTCGCCATGAAGATCTGGTTCCTTACCACGAAGCTGCACTGAATACTATTTCAACCTTCACTAAGTTCTTCATAGAACACGTACCTCGACTACAAAACCTGGAGGCTGACGCTCTGGCCGGCCTCGCAGCTTCATTAGCAGCACCCCTCGGAACTCAACACTACGTCACGGTAGTTGGTCGAGACTTGGTCTGTCCTAAAAACAACCTGTGCTCGCAAATGGCCCATGCCATGTCAACAAGTGCTGGTGTTAATATCCGAGATTGGAGGTTTCCGTTCATCGACTTCGCTGTCTACGGAATTCTCCCAGAAGACCCGAAGGAAGCCGTCTCAGTCATGAGGCGTTCCCTTCGGTTCTATTACGATACAGCTACTAAAATGCTGTACCGACGTTCCTACAACGGACTTCTCCTTCGATGCCTGTCCAACGAAGAAGCAGCCGAAGCCCTTCGAGAAGCTCATGATGGAACTTGCGGGGCTCATCAACCTGGGCCTAAGTTGCAGGATCGACTGCGACGTATGTGCTACTACTGGCCAACCATGGCGGCCGACGCTGTCGACTATGCCAAAAAGTGCCATGCTTGCCAGTTCCACGCCGACTTCATCCATACACCGTCAGAACCACTACATCCTACGGTCGCCTCTTGGCCCTTCGAAGTTTGGGGCATGGACATTGTAGGACCTATCACCCCTCCTTCATCGAGGGGACACCGCTTCATCCTAGCCATCACCGACTACTTCTCCAAATGGGCAGAAGCAGTTCCGCTGACGGAAGTGAAAAGCTCTAGGGTAATCAGCTTCATCAAGCATCATGTCATCTACCGTTTCGGGGTACCCCGTAGGATTATCCATGACAACGGTCCACAGTTCATCAACCATGTTTTCAGCAGATTCTGTGACAAGAATCGCACTCAGAACGTGGCATCAACCGCCTACAATCCGGCAGCAAACGGATTGGCCGAGGCGTTTAACAAGACTATCGTCAGGCTACTCAAAAAGGTCGTGTCATCCAACAAACGCGACTGGGACGAAAAGCTCGACGAATGCCTTTGGGCCTACCGCACAACGGTACGGACCCCGACGGACAACACACCATTCTCCTTGGTCTAGGAGAGCGAAGCGGTACTGCCTCTCGAAATCCAGATACCCTCACTCCATGTAGCGATCACAAATCAACTCACAGAAGAAGACAATCAACGTCACCGTCTGCGAGAATTGGAGGCACTTGACGAAAAACGTCTCCTAGCTCAACAGCGCATCGAACTCTATCAAGCCCGTATATCACAGGCTTTCAACAAGAAGGTCAACCAGAGGACTTTCCAAGTAGGCGACCTAGTTTGGCAGTCAAGAGGCCGATGGTGTTGACTCACAAGACATCAGGAAAGTTCGAGCCCAAGTGGGAGGGACCTTTCATCATAGAGACGGTATACTCAAACGGTGCTTACCGCCTCGCCAAACCCAATAAGGACTTGTTCATGATGCCCATCAACGGCAAGTTCCTAAAGAAGTACTACTCTTGACATCCTTCAGACATGTACTTCTATCTCCACCCAACAAGGGAGTCTGTGGACCCAATCATCAGGGCTCACGTACCTCCCTTCCACAAAATCTTACGCTTCCGGAACCCAGCTGTTCCGTGGCGTTCTATCCTCAGTAGAAGAACAACCACGTCCACATTACCTCTGAGTTGCTCTTCTACGTCCTGCAAAACATAATCTGACACCATGTAGGATTATGCTATCATGTTTACCACGTCCACATCACCTCTAAGTAAACATTCCGTACAGACAACCCCTGCGTTGTCGTACATTGATCGCAGAACTTCCATGTCCATATTACCTCTGAGTAGTTCCGCGCACGTCCATAACACCTCTGAGTATGAAGATTCCGACATTTGAACCCCATATTTACCACGTCCACATTACCTCTGAGCAAATATGTTGGTTCTCTCAAACTTATTATCTGTACCTAAAAACCAAGGTGCGCAAAAGATAATATGTCCACACAAATCATCAAGTTCATGACAGCAAGAATGAACACACCACAAAGCTCTTTATTCTTTATCTAAAAGCAAAGGATTACATCCCCAGTAAGAGTTGCAAATTACACAAAATAAAAAAAAAGGGGAGGGACTACAATCCCTAAGCATCACCGGGATTGGCTGAAAGCTCTTCAATCCGACGCTTCAAGTCTTCCGCCGAGTCTCTGCAGTCGCCAGAACTCGGCGTTCGCTTCTTGACGCATCATTTCCATAGTCTCAGGGGAAGTGTCATCTCATACTTCTCGTCCAGCTGTTGCCGCTGCTGGGCCAAGGAAAGAGCTTGGCGGGTGAAAGCTGCTTCCTCCTCCTTAGATGCTACGTGTTCAGCCTGGACTCGCTCAGCATCTAACAAGAGTTGGGCCCGCTGGTCTTCAAGGAGGCGAATCTTGACATTTACTTCCGCTATACTAGCGTCCAACGCAGCTCGCAACTCCACCTTCTCCTGCGTTGACTGAGATAGCCTCTCCACCGCAGCCTCAGCTTCGGCCACCTCCCGTTCCCAGATAGCCACGGTGGCCTGATAAGATGACTCAGTTTCAGCGATCAACTTCTCCTTTTCTGCTTCTATCAGGGCGGAGAGATCATTTCGCTGGATACTCTGAAACTCGGAAAGCAGCTGGTCGAGCTCGACCACCGATGCCTCCAAGATCTCGGCCATATGATCATGGCCCTGGTGGGAACGTATCAGACCAATGTGAGAGAGCGACATGGTTTTTGCTATCGTGAAACTCCCATTGGCATTCATCACTGCCGATACGCCCCTCTGCAGCATCTTGTACACCGCCTCAGTGATAAACTTCACGTATTCATCCGCATCCGCCAGCACTTGCGGCGTCATAGCAGGAGTTGGAGGAGCTGCTCTAGACGGCGGACCTGCAGAAGACCCGCCAAATTATTTTTAAGGTGGGTAGATTTGTAGCTTCCCTTCCCGGAAACTTTTTTCAAAATATTTTTTTATTATTTATTTAATTTAAATAGTGATTTTAGAATTTTACAAATATTTATTTAGTCGATTATTACGGTAGATGATTTTAGCCATGGTTGAGATTCGGAATACAAGACGACCAAGAATCATGGCACGGATAGTGAAGTGACGTGCCTTGACTAGTGTTTAGCTATGGTAGGGGAATGCCGAGCCCGCCGACCTCAATCTGCGAGGCCGGAACCTCAACTTCCGCGGACCCTCCCTCGTCAGAGACTTGAACTCCGCTACTAGCCCGAGGTGCCAAGAGGGCAGAAGGAGCTAAGTAGGGTGTCGATATCGTTCCCCAAGTCGAAGAAGCAACGAGGGTTCCTGCACCAGCAGGTCCTTGCCCTTTCCCGTCTCGGAGGGACCACCAACATCCGGAGTTGCCTTCTCCACCTCCGAGGCACGATCTGTAACCAGCACAGGACCTTCCTCCTCTGGCGAGCTAGCGGGATCAGCACCCGTCTCCTGGCTGGGCACTTCCTCTGGGGTCGGGCTTGGCAGACGAGTCTCCCTCCCTGATCAAATTCCTCCGCGGGATTAAAGTCTGTTGCTACCTCGGGGGCGACAGCCAGCTCGGCTTCTGCAGCTGGGTCCGGGGTAGGGCTCGGCAATGAAACAGCCGACCTCTCTTCATCATGATGAGGGGAGGAATCAATCCTCTCCTCTGTTTCAATCACACCTGCTGTCCCTACGGCAGGCTCAGCAACATCTGGAGGAACGTCATCAGAAGAAGACGAACTCCACTCTTCCTCCTCTTCAGGAGGCACAACTTCTACTGGGACCTCGACATCAGAGATCCCTACATCAGCTTGGACTATCCTGGGGACTGCTGCACCTCCAGCTTCCCCCTCAACACCATCTGGAGACACCAAAGTCCCCACACAAACGGCATCATCAACACTCTCCTCCCTGGGAGATGCGGTAATCGGAGGAACACGCTCGTCAGAAGAGCTCGCTACCTCCTTCGGTTTAACCAAACCTGGTTTCGAAGCCCGGGACTTCTTCTTCGGCACCGCCTACAAAAAGGAGACATGAGTCACAAAAATCAAAGAGTAAACCAGACTATATGGGACGTATTTACCTCCGCGGGAGCCGATCCTGTTGCTACGACAGGTCCTCCGTAGCTTTCCTTGGCCTCTTCGGCACTGACGGACCGACCTCCGTATCAGCCCGCCTCTTTCCAGCTGGGGTCTCTTCCTGATTACCACCCATTGATGCTACAACAGCTGACCTATAACCCGCAACATCTGGTGGACGATATGATCGAGCCACCGCCAACATGTTGGTTGTCGCCTCTAGCTGTGTGCCAATGATGAAACTAGTTTTCCTGTCGTACTCGGGGGACGCAGCGTTCATGGCACAATACAGCGTGACAGCCGAATACAAGATCTGCGGCCGAGGATTGTGAACTGGCGTGGTAAAACGGACTCCGGTGCATCCGGCATTGTAATATTGCCAACCCCGGGCTCCATCCAGTAAACTCCCAATAAACCCCAGACTGTTACTGGGGTTCCTTAACATCAGCTGGGTATAACCAAACTGACGTGCAAATCGGCTCGGCAGATATGGCTCCAGATAGCACTTGTTCTTGTTGCGGTAGACCAAATGGGAAGGCCGAATGCTCTGTAACCAGCGAAACCCCCATATCGGCGGGGCGATCGCATCCTCGCCAGAGTCTTCCAACTCTTGGTCGGCTTCGAAGTCTATGAAGATGGGGTTGATCTTGGTGATCTCCCACCCCTGGAGATAAGACAAGACCCTTCTACAAACATGGACGCCAGTATGCAGCCACTTCCTTTTATAGAAGCGACGGATAAAGGCGTCACCTACAACATGATCGTCTTCGGGGCCGGGGCTCATCACGTTCGGATGATGCAGAATCAACCATCCCATCAGATAATGGAATGGTAGCTCAGCCCGGGAAAAGTTGTCGTTCCTACCCCTCCCATGGATCACATCGTCAGCAAAAGTCCTCAAACCCCGCAACAGGTTACACACCATCGCGGGAAGGAGGGCCAGAGGGTGACCAAAAACCAGCTTTACCGCTGGCAAGATGAGATTTCTGCTCACTCTTTCTACAGATCCAGAGCCGCCGGAATACATAGTCCCGGAGCCATATCATCAAGTATGCGGCTAACACGGCCCTGGGAGACATCCGGTGTACGCAATGCCAGAAGCAACTGTATACATCGGCGCCACTCGCGTTTGAACGAGGGACCTTCTCGTCTAGTCGGTCCACTTCGGAGGTCACCTCCGCATGAGGCAGTCCCTGCGGAGTCACAAACCGAATCTTGCAAGGGTCTGTCGAGTCCTGCTTGAAGATATAGTCCCTCCAAGTAGTCACATGGGGCTGTGACCCGCCCCTATCCTTCCGTTGTAGCAGATAA
This sequence comes from Iris pallida, assembly GCA_029216955.1. Classification (NCBI taxonomy): domain Eukaryota; kingdom Viridiplantae; phylum Streptophyta; class Magnoliopsida; order Asparagales; family Iridaceae; genus Iris; species Iris pallida. The sequence continues at coordinate 12,902,596 of JANAVB010014398.1, forward strand.
TGGCGGCTCGCCACCTCCTTGAAAACAACCATCATCTCCTTGTCCTTTTCTTCTAGGACTTGGATCTCTTCATTTGTCGGGAAATATTCCTCGTACGGCTCCGAACCCCAGGGAAGTTTGGAAACCACATACATCTCGTGCAGGGCCAACCCCAGCTCCCCCACTGGAGTAAAGAAGGTGCCAGTCTGGGAGTTGAACATCTCCAGGAGCGCAAGGAACTTGGGCTTGTTGATATCGATGCCCCCCTGCGTGGCACAAAGAGCGGCAGTCAGTCCAATCGCTTTGAGCTCAGTTTTGAACTTTGACAGAACCCAGAGGGTCAACTCATCCCACTTCAACACGTGATGGCACCACCCCTCAACTCGAAAACCTCCTTTTGGATACGTGATCTGCGATGTCAGCATTCGACTTGCAAAAGTTGAAGCCCCAAAAGCGAAGGTATCAGGAGGAACAACACTGTAGAGGCTCCCAGGCCGCAAAGTTCGGCAATGGTACGAGGTCCCTGATCATGAGGAGGCCAAGGTATCCCTTTGATTCGAAGTAACATCAATGCGAAGGGTACCTCCCACTGCCCCTCCTTGAGAAGGAGTAAGCTCCCATGGCATCCTCCTTTTGGAAGCCAAACGGTAGAAAGCCGTCAGCGGCAATTGACGCTCAGACTGCCGCATGTACAGGGTCATGCCCTTCGCCGAGAAGAACCAGTCCTCTTTAATCTTCAATAGCTTTGCCTCAGTAGAGGTCAACCGGTCACCGAACAGAAAGGCAGGCTTCAAAAAAGTCACGTTCTCGAATTCAGCTGATTTTAGTCTGCCACTCTCCATCATGTTCTGGAGAAAAACAGGCGACTGATCCCGGATTTGCAACATCCTCTCGGGAGGCTGGCTGCATGATAGCAGCCCTCGCTGGATTAACATCTCCTCATTGAAGTCAATCCCCATTTGGCAGAGGGAAGCATCCAAAAGGACTTCGTTCAGCAAAGGGATTGTCATTGACACTGACACAAAACAAAAGTCAGGCAACAAGAAGAGAAAGAGGCTTAAGAGAAGGACGAAACATTTGGGGCGCGTTCGAAGCTTCTGCGCCACATCAGGGCCCAAAAAAGGCCCATATGCATTGAGGCCTCGGCGCATAATCAGGACAGAAGTCCATGCGCGTCAGCGGGATAGCCTCGGCGCATAATCAGGACAGAAGTCCATGCGCGTCAGCGGGATAGCCTCGGCGCATAATCAGGACAGAAGTCCATGCGCGTCGGCAACAAAGAGTTAGGGCACAGCAACAGGGTGCAACTCATCCGTATGTGCACCAAACTCGTCTAAAAATGTCAGGAAGCACTCACCCGTCACCACTGGCCGGACGTCGGCGGGAGCCGCAGCAACGACGGAAGAATCCTCCTCATCGAACTCCACGGGCTCTTTCCCTTTGCTTGCCCTCGGACAGCACCACCGCGGAGAGTTTTGGGAGCCATTTCGAAAAAAGGAGATTACGGTTTTTTTGGAAGAAAAAACTCTAAAGAAGAAGACAGCAAAGAGAGGAAGAACTCCCTCTCTCTCTATCAGACGCCTATTTATAGGCTTGGGTGACGTCAACCGCCGTTTAGGGTTCTGTGAAGTGATAACCGTGGATAGTCCAAAAGATCATCATTAAATCTTTTTCATTTATCCCAAAGCGTTATCATTTGGGCATTTAAAACTGAGAGGAGCATGCGCCCCAGAACAGTTATGCGCCCCGGACAGTCATGCGCCCCAGAGAAGACGCCACCATGCTTCTTATTCAAAGTATTCCAAAACTTGACGAAAAGTTTTGAAAACTTTGAAGGGGGTCTCGTAGAAGCATGGAATTGCAGGACCAGAAATCCTATGCGCCTAACATTTCACGCGCCAGGGAGCTCAGATGAAGTACTTGGCACAGTAAACAGCAAAAGCATAGACATCAAAGGAAGATTTTTTATTTTATACAAAAGTCTATTACATGTCTAAAAAGGGCTTTACAACTACAAAAGAAAGACCCTAAGTCTACAGTTAGGCGCAGCAACCGCCATGCGCTCTCAGCCAGGCGCATCTCTTCAGCGTCTCAGTCAGACGCATCCCTTCAGCGTCTCAGCCAGGCGCATCTCTTCAGCGTCTCAGTCAGGCGCACCCCTTCAGCGTCTCTTCAGCGTCTCAGTCAGGCGCATCCCTTCAGCAGCTCAGTTATGTGCATCCCTTCAGCGTCTCAGTCATGCGCATCATGAAGTCTCAGCATATGCGCTCCACTTCGACCCGATCGGGCGCTTCGACTAATGAAGCATTTATTGAGCAGAACAAGGGTGGGCGATCAACCCCACCCTAGCGGGAGGAAGAGCTTTCCAAAGGAAGAGGAGAGCACCGCAATCGATCCGCGGCAAAAGAAGGCTTTCAACACAACCAGAATGGGCAACACCCACTCAGCAGGAGGAGGAGCTCTCCCAAAGCCCAAGGAAGATGATCGGGGAACCACAATTCCGATCTGCGGCTCTTCCAGCATAACGGAGACGAGGCTTGAGCATCCCGATCTTTGGATGCAACAGGCACCTTCCGCCTGCCTCAGAAGCCCTCGACTCCGACTTTTGGATGTAACAGTCACCTTCAAGTGCATTAACGAAGACAAGTCGTCGCATCTTCACCTCGAAAACATCTCGTCAACAGAATGTGCTCGAGCAAACATGTTCATTTCGGGAGGACGTGAAAGAACGAGAAGCAAACTCTCTCCTTGCCACTATTTATAGGCCGGGTAAATCAAACCCATGCGCCAAGTGGCGGGCTCTCCGAATCCCGTGCAATGAATTTACATTTATGGTGATGAACCTGACGCTTCGAATTCGGCCAAGTCAAAAACGGCTATTTAAAGCACTCAAAAAACGTAACAGTCGGACCAATAAAGGCACGTCATGCAAAAGGATGCGCCGGTCAGACACCGCGCATCGTACAGACGCGTCCGTCGGTTCCAAAGCGTCCCGTATGGATGCGCCCAACAAAGCACAGATCCATGCGTCCTAAACACGCATGGACCCATGCGCCCATTTCGGCTCGTCATCCATCAAGCATTTAATGCTCTAGTGACAGAGTTGGCAGCACGTCCCCCGAGGACTGGACAGTTAGCAGCTTTTTCAGAAGATGAAGCGTCGCTGACGTCAGCATCATCATTACTTTCCTCCGACGGTTACAAGCCACGTGGCCGCCCAACCATTTCGCATGCACCTCCGCAGCCATGCGCCCAAATCTCTGCATGCGCCTCAGACTTTTCTCTGACCCCTAAAGACAGAGGTCAAGTCACTACTGAAGCCCCGCATGTGCCTCAAAAGCCATGCGTCCAGACTGGTTCGTGACTCCTAAAAGTTACAAGCCAAAGTCTACTCATGCATCCAATCCTAGGCGCATCCTGTCAGATTACTCTCCACCAAATCGAGATCTTTGAGCTACGGATACGTGCCACGCATCTTTTGACTCAGTTCAGCCGATGAAGGGGTGCTAATCACCCAAGATCTCAGCAACCGAAAGATCTTCTCCATTGCTACGTGTCAGCTCTGCCGCAGCCCACAAATGCAACAAGAAGAGTTCAACTCCTCAATCCGAGCGCGCCCATGCGCCTCCATCAGCAATCACCACGTGGCATCCCCACAAACAGGCGCATCCTACATATGCGCGTATGAGCAGCCAACCTGCTGCTTATAAATAGAAGGATCATTCCCTCTCACACACACAGAGATACACACAGACTGTCAGAGATCAAGACGCACAGTCAACCAAAGCATCAGAGTGTACTCCCAGAGATCGGAAGAGACACTCAACGTCTTCTTCCTCTCCGCAAACTCCAGCACCCAGAGCAACTCAGACCTTCAGAGAACCGAGAACCGTCGTCAGATCGTCAACGGAGTCAACGCATTACCACTCGCTCCATCGACACAGGGACCCAGATAAACAAAAGTATTCTCTTAGGACTACATCTAAGTCCTACATTGTAACACTGTTCTGTTTGTAATTGAAATTTCAATCAAAAGATTTTAATGGCAAACATACGCCATCTTTCTATCCTAGTTTTCTATATTGCATGTCCTATTTGGGCACCTGATAGTTTGGTCCAATTTTGGTACTCGTGGTCCTGCCTGCGGACCCAGCTTGGCCATGAAATGCTGATTTTCGACACTTTCTCCAAACATGTTGAAATTCTTAGTTTATGACATGTTCTGGAACTCATGATGTTTATTTCAGCATTCAAAGTCATTTGCTCGATTTGATATTTCGGTATTCCGTATCGACATGATCCATATTGGTACATCGACTCTTCACCAAACGCAGATCAGATCAGATACATTGCTTTATTATGTATAACTATAAACTGCTTAGCTACAAAATATCTTTACAAAATTACTATTGTATCGACTTTCATACGTCCAAGTACGACTTGGGTACAATCAACGATAGTCGTCGATAGGGTTCGAAGCGGACTTAGAAGGATAGTTGGATCACCTGGTTGACGTGATCCAACTATAGCTTGGATCACCTGGTTGACGTGACGAGGTACCATGATATCTTGTATGATTCTGGCACATATGTAGGTTTATGACACAGAGGTCATGTGCATGGTAGGACACGCACTCTCGTATCCGCACTATAGCTGATATGAGCAAGTCGCGCATTGGTTAGCTCGTGGGATCTATTTGAGATAAGGTATTGTGGATTCATACTTACGTTGCATAGTTCGAGCTGAGTCGTTGGGCAGGAAGGACATTTACTAGGCGTGTTGGTTACTATGCACTTTTCGATAAACCGTAAACTCCGGATGATCTACGGAAATGATAATCCTTGTTATGCAGATAGCCATGTTCGATGAATGCTATGCACGTTATTCAGATGACTGTTTTACACTATATGATTGTATGGTTTATAGTCGAGGACTATGCCTATTAACTATTCAACCAGACAGCCCATATGTATGAACGTTGTCCTCACAATGCATTTCACTAGTCATCAATTTAGTTACGTTGCTTAATGTAGAAAATAGTATTCCGTTTACATTATAGCAAGTATTTTGTATTTTCAACCGAGGACACCAAGGCTCTTTAAGTAGAGTTTTCTTGACGTGGTAGGACTTTCGTCTTGGGACTCGAGTATTATTTAGTTAGCCGTTACTTGAGTCTGGTTATCTTACTGTTTTCCAGTATTTCTTTCTGTAATTCATTTCAGTACTTCCATTCGGTATTGTACTAGTGGGTTTGTTCCTACAGACTTATATGAGTTGTATTATGGACATAGACTCTCCATGCTTACATTTCAGTAGCTATTATAGTTTTTTTTCTTATATTCTTTGTGTGGATGAGATGTAGTTACCTATATGTCTTGTGTAGTGTAGCCGTGGACTGGAGTTCACATTTGCAGCATAGTACGTCTAGGTGGACCCATTAGATTGAAAGTCTTCTCTAGTACGTATTAGCTAGCCATGTTACATATCAGTTCCGCATATTTTGGAACTGGAAGGTAACAGTAGGCCCATGACACTAAGGTGATATGCATGATAGGACATGCACTAACGTATCCGCACTATAACCGATAAGAACGAGTCGTGCATTGGTTAGCTCACGCTATATATTTGAGATAGGAGTTGTGTTATTTATGGTTGTGGTCATACTACGTTGCATGGTTCTCGAGTTGAGTCGTGGACTCACTGGACGATGTCATTGGACGGGAAGGACAATCACTAGGCGTGTGAGCTATTATACACTTTTCGGTAAACCGTAGACTCTGGAGGATCTTCGAAAATGATGACCATTTTTATGCATATAGCCTTTGGCGTTCGATGAATGCTATACACGTTATTTAGAGGGCTGTTTTTCAGTATATCAGATGACCTCTAGTCGAAGGCTATGCCTATTAACTATTCAACCAGACAACCTAAAGGTACGAATGCTGTCCTCACATTGCATTAACTTAGTTATTAGCTTCGTTATTTCGCTTGTTGTTGTTAGTAGTATTTTAGTTACAATATGGCATGTATTTTGTATCTTGTTGCGTCGCTCTGAGGACCCGGTTCCCCTTCGAGGTTTAGGAGAGCAGAATTATCCGGAAATGTACGACATGAGACCTGATTCCGGAGTTGTGTCCCTCTGGTGGTATATCAACTGGCTCTTATCTTGCTTGAGAATTTAGACGATGCCCATAATAGTATAATACATATTAGGTTCTACAGTTTCAACCCCTTATATGCAATTATCAGTTCTCTTAATTATGATGCTCAAAGTTTCAGCAAGTTATATCCTAATCATCTCTCTGTTTAGCTTCGGTATAACTTAATTATCCACCGTACAAAAGATTTCTTCAAAATGACAAATGTAACATGTTTATTTTGGACAACAATCTGAAAGCCATCTGCTTTTATCTTCATTTCAGATCAATGGTTTCTACAAATTTCACTGTCTTTACTCCTGAGCTTGGGCTAACAATTAGTATAATGATAAGGATTAGGGACTGGTTGGTCTGCTATTTTAGTGAAACAAACTCTTCCATGAAATGGGTTTAAATCATAAGTTTCTAGTGCTTTTTTAAAGTGTTGGCGATATTTAAGATTGCAATGGAGGACATAGGCACTTCTGTTATTGGAGACATTTCGCGGACCTCAACTTCCTATAGTGTAAATAGCGGCAAATAGCTCGTTGTACAGATGGCAAATGAGAATGCTCACTATAAAAAAAAAAATTGTCCATCGACCCCATAGATGTGCATCTCTTATTGTTTCATATTTCTTTCCTTTTTCGACCAAAAAAAGAAACAATATCATAACTTATAATGGCCCTTGTATACACATACATAAACTCCATGAGCCGAATCTAATTTCACTCAAGTAGAACATTTCTAAAGTTTATATAGATGGAATGAGAGGTCAGAGGAGAAAAAGAACCACACCTCTAATTTATCTGCAATTCATATAAGTGACACGATATGAGTTGATAAATCATACCCTTGTATCAGTTCCACAAGTTGTGGCTGCAATTCTTCATCCCTCAACTTCTCAATTCTTTTGGATATTGAATCAACTGCCTGAATGGCCACAATCAATTGCGAATGGAGGTCCTTAATAACAGCTCGTGTTTTGTCTACGACTTGGGCTTTCATATCCCTAGCAAATTGGTGTCTTAGCTGCGTACATTTCTTATCATATGCTTTCCTGATGAACTCGCTGGCCTGAAGATTACAATTCCAAAAGCAACCATAATTAGGGTCAAATCTGCTGTCAAGGGTGTGCATGTGACGATTAAAAATTTGAGATACAAGCAAAACTAAATAAACTTCTTTATCATAAAATCACCATAACACGAAACCAAAAAAGAAGTCACAAGACACATTTAGGCTTAGCTATAGAAAAGAAAGATAAAACATATTATCTTAGACAGTAGCAATTTGCAAAGCAACCAAAAGATATATATCCTCCATCTCTCGGCATTTTGGTTTTGGTATTTTTAGTCATCTTGCTCAGGAGACAACTATGTGAATATTGTCAAAAAGGGTGAGAAAGCATACATCAGCAAGAGAGGGAATTGTACCGTTTAACCAGGTACAATGTGCAAGGACAAAACGGTAATGACAAAAGATCAACTGATGATGGCTTTGCTCATTAGAGATTCATTTGAATAGTGAACTCAGATAAACGACCATCTTAACAAACAAACGCACACACACACAACACAAACATATAGTAAATTGAATATAGACATAGTGGGAGTTATCTCCATTAGAAGTAAAGAAAAAGGTCGATAATAAAAAGTGGGTAGTCTAGTAACGAAACACCAGACTACAGGCTACCTCAAAGAAAGATGTAGATCAAAATAAAATATACTTGAAGCTCTGTGATGGAGATCCAGTTTAAGATATGTGGCGTTATCGAGTTTAGGATTAGTTCTAACTTCTAAGTTGATTGGACTATTTATTTTTGCTTTTATTTGAGTTTGGTTTGCTTTTAGTTGAGTGAAATCTTCCTCACTAGTAATCAGTGAAACAGAAAACATTCACGGTAAAAGAAAATAGGAAATATCCACTATAAATTAATAACATCACAATTAAGATGATACACTTTTGTCAAAGAAGTGGGTCAAAATAGGCTGAGCATATCCCTTCCAGGCCCAGGAGGCTGTATCAGTAAGACCTTATGTATGACTGCAACATCGTCAGGCTGCTATGGCTAATACGACTACATGACACATTTTCCATAGCCGACGGCCCGACAGTTCTTCTTCAATAGCTCCACACAGAAACAGATTACATCCGATCGGATTCAGCAGCTTCTAAGTATGCTTCAGTTGTCCGGTCCGGTTCTACATCGTGAGGTTGCCATATTCGTCGTCTGGCCGCGTCAAATATGTGTCCGTGCAACATAGGGAACTATATAATACAATATAATGGTGTCTCTAACAGTATATTGATAATTTTGAAACAGAATATTATAAATTCTTTGACAAACAGTAAGAAACTAATATGAAGTTTATGAGTGCCAAAAAGAACAAGTCAACATTTGCAATATCTTCAAGTTTCCAACAAATGCATAACCGATCATTATTTGTAAACATATCTAAGGAACCTGGAGGTGCTATAATGTAATATAATACACTAAATATCAGAGATAATCGTAGAGCAATTCGAACAATAATACCTTCACTTCATCATATAGTTTTCTTTCCCATGCAAACAACCTATCCAATGTAGATGAATGGCTTCCTGAAATCATACAGAATTCTTCAATGAAATCACTGCCACTTTCACCGCCATCATCTTTGGATGCTGATATGAGAGGATTTCTAGATGATGATGATCGTGATGAGATTGAGCGGTTCCAAATAATGACCTTTGTCATATGTTGGGTCATATCTACATTTAACTTTAAATTAGACGTGCCAAGAAAAGTCACTTCACTAAAACATGACTGAACAAAAGATCTTCTATGCATTAGAAAATAAGCACTAGTCAGACGAGTCCCTGTTTTGCTTTACTAAGGGTTCCAGTAGCAACATACCATGATCAGTAACATCCCCCGCATTGCAACAAGTGGTCAGATGAAAGACTGGGAGAAATAGTGAAGCAGAAGATTTTCCTGTGAACGGAAAGAGCGACTAATTGACTGATAGAAATGTGAACTGTGAGCAAGCATCACTCTAAGAAAGAGATTGTAGAAAGTCATAGACCAAAAGACGTTACCTGTTGTCTCACAAGATATGCTAAGCGAAATCTTGTTTGTCTCGAGCATCCTAGAAACCTCATGGCCACACTCCGCTGCCCTCATGAAACGGTGTTCGATGTCCTTCATACTGGACACAAAATCTTTAGCCCTGTGAGTGATGAATTTGGAAGCATCCTCCCTTTCCGCACATAATTCTTTCTCCATCTCACCGTTCTCTCTTTTTGATCCGCTTAACTCAGTTGAGGCCATTCTTGCCAAGGCTTCCACTGATCCATTAATGCTACTTTCAGACTTCTTCGACCCTTTGCACTCAGAAACTTGTCGGTCCTCCAAATCAGCAGATCCCTCTTTGTTATTCTCAGTAATAGTAGGAAAGCCTCCTATCCACTTTCCGCCGTCAGAATTTTGATGCGGGTTAACCTTAGCCCATGTCAAGTCCTCACTGCTTTTAGATAGCCTCACACTCTCTTCAACTGGAGCAACCACGCCTTCCTTTAAACCCACCAACCTACTAAAGTTATGATTTATACCACTTCCTCCATTTGGAGCTCCGGTACTGCCCTGTGCGTCGACAGGATTGAAGAAGTCCCATGAAAAGCCAATCTCTGGGGGCGGAGGCGGAGGAGGGAGAGGAAAAGTAAGAGAATCTTCTTCAATATAATGGTTCGGCGAAGATGTATCAACCGTAAACTTCAAAGGCGAACTCACAGCCACCCGCATGTAGGCTGTATTAGAAAGGGGACTGCCGCTGTGTCTTGGTGAACTAACATGGTCAACAGCTCGAGAAGGGGACAGCGAGGCATAAGAGGAGTGAGACGGACTCTTGTCGGGTTCGGAAGTGGACAACGACGATTCGTTCACGGTCTCAAACTCTGCAAATTTCCGCAGCGCAGTTCCAATGCTGTGTAGGGATTGGGTATACGAGAGCTGCGCTGCCGATAGGGCATACCTCGAATCGATGGCCTGTTTTACGAACCGGCCGCGCTCTTTGCAAAGGAAAATGGCTTCATTTCCTTCATATTTTGAGCCAGAACAACCCATTCTAATAACTGGTAGAGCAATTGGCCTTACAGAATCATCATCTCATCTTGAGATTCACAAAAGGTAGTGTGCTTTGAAACAACTCCACACAAAACTCAAAAGCCTACTTCTTATGAGTTGTGACCTTGAGCTCCTTACTCTTATCAATCAAGACCTCTAAGAGAGTAATATAGACGAACTTCAAGTAAAGGTTTTTTTTTTTTTTTTTTACAAACCCACTTCCAAAAAAACCATATTGATCAAATTTTCACCAAAATCACCAAAATGCCAAAACCCACTTCCAAAACAACCAGATCAAATTTTCACCAAAATCACCAAAACCCAGATGCCAAAACCCACTTCCAAGTACTGATTTCTAAACAACAACCACAACCCACTTCCCAAACAGCCACATTTGATCAAAATCTTCCCCAAATCTTCCCAAGCTCCAAAACCCACTTCCAAGATTGAATCTTTAGCGCACAAAAAGAAGAAGATAAGATGGAAGAACTTCCAACTCTTCAAGCTTCATTCACAAACAAGAACCAAAACCCACATCCCAAAACCTCCACATTTGATCAAAATCTTTCCCAAATCATCACAGACTCCGGAACCCACTTACAAAATTGAATCTTTAGGAAGAAAGAAAAAAAAATTGAAAAAAGGAAGAACTTCCACTGGTTTCTAAACAAGAACCAATACTCACATACAAAATCTCCAAATTTGATCAAATCTTGCCCGAATCTTCACGAACTCCAGAAACCCAACTCTAAAGATTGAATCTTTAGTAGGAAAAATGGGAAGAGGTGAGAACTTTACTGACCTCTTGGCAAAGTTTCACAAAAGAGGATGTTTTGTGTAGTCGGTCAAGAGTGGCCAAAGTGCAAACCAACCAAATGGCATTGGTACTACAAATAGAGCAGAGAGACCTCTGAAATATAGGTGAGAGAGAGAGAGAGAGAGAGAGAGAGAGGACCTGTGATTGAAGTCCTCAATAAATGTTGTGTGTATGTGTGCAAAAAGAAAGAGGTACGAATATAAGAAAAAAAAAATCTTTGTTACTAGTCATGGACTCATGATCAGGAGGAAAGAAGTTTGTTATTTAGTTATAATGGCTCCTATAATATTTATTTAGAATTTAAATTTTTATATTGTTCAATGTTAAAATTGAGATCTCTATTTATATTATTTATCGTTTAAAATTACTTTAAATGGAGGCCTAAACTATAACAATAACATTGGATAATATAAAAATATAAACTCTAATATCAAATATGATATAAGATCCTATTACTAAATAACCCAAAAATATCTCTAATAATACTAAAAATAATTAATTATATTAAAATAATAATATATATTTTAATATATTTTAATTAAATATTTTATAGATATGTTTCAATAATATCATAGTTTGTTTAACATTATTTGAATATTAAATATATTTAAATTTAAATTTATTGTAGATATGTTTAATGAATTATATATATATATATATATATATATATATATATATATATATATATATATATATATATATATATATATATAGATAGATAGATAGATAGATAGATAGTTAAGAATTTTAGTAATTTATTTTACATGAGGAATATACATGTGATAATAGTTATAAGAATTTTATTTATAAATTTTTTAACTAGCTGAGAATATACATATGGTTTAGACAAGTCATTTTGAGCCGTTTTTAAGTCTTTTATAATAGTAAATATGTTCAAATTTTCAAGAAGTAAGTATTGTCCTGTAAGAATATGTTGGTTCGACAAGGTGAGTCGAATTGAGAAATTCATAAATTATTTTTTTTGTACACATTCAATATACATGTCATGCATATGCATTTTTTCTCCATTTTTTGATACTAGGAAGAAGTGGAGGTTTGGACTATGAAATCTTAAATTTTGATTTTTTGGATGTTGGTTAGAATGATTTAAAAACTATTATTTTTATGGTTCTATGTTTGGTTGTTGTATGAATGATAGTAGAGAAGTGATACACGATAAAGAAAGAGGTTTGGATTTAAATAGATACTAGTATACGTGCACGTGTATTGCACATATTTTAGTTGTCTTTTAATTAATTTTTTTCGTATTTGGGAAGAACAAAAGACATCAAGGACAAATTATATATATATATATATATATATATATATATATATATATATATATATATATATGATCTTATTAAATTTAATAAATAATTTTAGTTAGAAAAAATAGATAGGAAGAAAAAATATACCATGAAACTTTTATTTATTTATTATTATATAGAGGTGTCCTTTTTTTCGTCTTGCCAAATATCAAGGAAGATTCAAACGTACGTTTTCCATGTCGGGAACCCCATTACTACCACTAAGGTAAGGCTGTATTTTATTGGGCTTTTTTTCCATGAAGAATATTTCCATCACAAATTTTCCACCAACTGTACTGTTTGATAGCTTATATTTTCCATGGAATTATTTTCCAAAAAACTATCATTTTTCATATTTTCATCTAAAATGGTGGAAAATAAAACTTGTCCAACCCATAGGAAAATAACTATTTTCCATAATAAAAAAATAGTGGCAATCAAAAACTCTAATTAAGTTTTCCATATTTTTTTTAAAAACATATAAAAAAATTTCCCAAAAAATTAATTTTATGAAATTAATTTTTTTTCCACATATTTTTCACCTTGTAATCAATCACCGTGGCAGTAGCCCGTTGGAAACAGTGGACCACCCCGACACAGTGGTGCGGATTCGAGCCCCCTTGGAGACATGCCTCCAAGCACTATTAAAAAGTAGACACCCTCAAAAAAAAAAAAATTAATTAATTAATTAATTAAAATATATATATATAACTATAACTATAAGTTATAACTACAACTACAACACAAAAAGAATTAATGGAGATTCCTCCCTTTCACACTCTTCAATGTAGTTGACAGAGAAGCCATCCCTCGTAACCACTGGCATCCCTTTTTTATTCACGCACCCAAAAATGCAGACATTGGGATCCATACAAAAATTAGCAACTGGCGCTGACGTGGCAGCAGTTGAATTCGTGGGTGCAAATGTGGCTTGATACTTTTATTTAATGACCAAATTGCTCCTGAGGTTTCTCTCGAGGGTGTACTCCAACGGCTCGCTGTTTTCTCGGGAATCGGTGGGCCGGCGAGTGGCGGAGGTGGGTCCGCAGATAGCTACTAGCAAGGGAGTGGCAGAGTTGTAATTAAATGGAGTAAAGGTGGTTAAGTCGGAATTTGTTGAAATTTTCATGGGAGTACAAACATGTCACAGAATTGGACATCAGCCACATGGTGTGACCAGTGATTTCAATGATATAGATGATGATAATAATTTTCATATAATTCAATAATTGGATAGATATTTAACATAATTTAAAAGAAATTGTACAAAGAGTACAAATTATTTTTAAAATTAAAAGAAGAGACACCAAAAATATGGAAGGTTACTTGCATTTTTGTTAATATGCCAAAAAAAAAAACCCATAAGCTTCAGCATTTCTCCTTCTTTTTTTATCAGTGTTGTGAAATGTTAATAATTGTTTTGCAAATACTCATCACTCTTTCAAAATAATTATTTGTTCATAAATGTTTATCACTATCTGAAACTATTTTTCAATGTTTGAAAATGTTGATATTGATTATTGTTTGTAAATATTTTTTAATCGTGATTAATATTTATAAAATGTTTGAAAATATTGAAAAATGTTCGTCAATGATTATCATGGAGTCATAATTTGCGGCGTCAAATGTAAAATCTGACTGATGATGGCTTGTCGAATTTGTCATGGTTGTACATATCATCATTAGGAGTGAGAGCCCTACAAAGTGGAGCTTGATATCACAGACTTGGTATTTTTGCCTACATTTCGTTCCGTGCAGTGCACGAACTTCCTCCTCGTGATCCGTACAAGCATTCCACAAACACTTAGCTTGATCACTAAGACGATGTAAACCCCCCTAAACCTTTTTTTACTAAATATTTTTTTATTTTAATTAATTAGATTATGTTATGTATAAATATATGGAGAGTTATATATAGCATATAGATTTTTGTTTTTTTAATAATTAAAAAATGTGCTTATTATACATATACATAAAAATATATATAGGACATATTATTAGAAATATATAAAAATAATATGTTTACAAAAATAAATGTATGTGTGTTTTCTTTTAAAATATATTTTGTTTATATTTTTAGAGTTAATTTATCATTAGTAAAAATTATATATATATATATATATATATATATATATATATATATATATATATATATATATATATGAATTAGTATTGTGTCAATCTCTGGATTGTATTGGACTACGACATGGTGATCAGGACATAGTCCCTGCAGCCATTCGACTGGCAAGGCAGAAACTATGTAGCCGTAGATAAAGTTGACTGTCCTCCGACCCTCATCCCTCGGCAATGATGATATGACAACCTATCACTATATCTTATATAGTAGTAGATGATGTCTTAGTATTACATTATGTGAGTTCATCTTGATTCTGTTACATTCTTCAGATACTAGATACGATAAGAACATATACTACACCATATGTACAGAACATAGATGATTCACACTAATGTATGCTAGAATGAATTTTGGGTTGTGTTCTGAGCCATTCGTCCCCATACTTTGCAATTAAGCATGTGAAATATATCGTTGAAGAACATAAAACTTGTGGTCGTTACTGCAGAAAGTGCAGACTGACACACGAAAAGGAGGAGATCAAAGCTGTAACAAGTAAAGTTATGTTTTGGATGTTCTACTCTTGTAAGTTCTTTGTTCACAAAGTAAGATATAATGAATACAGAACAAGTATCGAGTTTATAACTCTTGTAAGCTCTATACTTGAGTTACGAACTCGATACTTGTTCTGTATTCTTTAATTATAGCTTGCTTTGTGAACAAAGAGTTTACAAGAGTTCTTTTTCCAAAGCACAACTTTTTTGTTCCAGCACAATTATTTTTGGTCTATTCTGGATTGTATTCACTACTAAAATCTGCTTAATTAGTGACGTAAATTTAGCAACGTTAAAAAGACGTCGCCAAATTGTAGACTTTAGCGACGTATAAATGAAACGTCGGTAACCGTCGCTACTAGCGACACAAATGGCGACGTGACAACGACGTATACTAGTTACGTGAGCTAGTCGTCGCCAAACGTCGCTACAACGTTGCTAATTGTGACTGTTTTAGCGACGTTAATTGTAACGTCGCTAAATTCTAACTAAATTAAATTTTCCTCCCTTCCTGAATTTATTTCCCCCATCCATTTCACTCTCTCACTCTCTCACTCCGGCGCTCTCGCTCTCACTCTCTCCGGCGACTCTCCTCTGGTACGTGACTCCTGTCTCTCTCTCTTTCTATTTGTTGTTGGTGGTTGGGGGGTGCTGGTGGCTCGGGGGGAGGGGCAGGGGTGGTGCGGGTGGTTGGGGGTGAGGAATGGTTGGGGGTGGCTGGGTGGGTGGGGCAGGGAGGGGTGATGGCGGCTGGGGGTGAGGGCGGTTAGGATTAGGGTTCGGGTTAGGGTTAGGGGTGGGGTTAGGGTTAGGGTTAGGGTTAGAAAGGGGTGAGGGCGGTTAGGATTAGGGTTAGGGGTGGGGTTAGGGAGGGGTGAGGGCAGTTAGGGTTAGGGTTAGGGTTCGGGTTAGGGTTAGGGGTGGTGTAGGGGTTGGGGGGCTGGGAGGGGGGCTGGTGGGGAAGGGGTTAGGGATAGGGTTCGGGTTAGGGTTAGGGGTGGTGTAGGGGGGGGGAAGGGGGAGGGGTGCGGGGGGGCTGGGTCAGGGGCACCGATAGTGCCAAAAAAATTGATAATTTAGTAATAGTTATTTGTTTTCTGACACCGAAAAATGTGATACTCCGATTCGAAACCACGTACCGATAGTGCTGATATTTGTAACACGTAGTTTTGTTGGTTGGTTAATTTATAACACGATAGTGCCGATATTTGTAACACGTACTGATAGTGCCGATATTTATAACACGTAGTTTCCTTGATCCTGATACTCATAGGAATGGTCCCGAGTCACGGCCGTAGTATGTAGTATATTCGTTTTAGGTTGTAGTATATTCATTTTAGTTTTTAAGTTTTAGTTTTGAAGTTTATTCGTTTTAGTATGTAGTATGTAGTAGGAATGGTCCCGACTCATAGGAATGGTCCCGAGTCACGGCCGTAGTATGTAGTATGTAGTATATTCATTTTAGTTTTGAAGTTTATTCATATTTGCAGATATCTAGAAATGGCTATATCCATGTATATGCTAGACCGTTCGTGGATGTACAACCGCATTCGAGATGACAGGTGCGGTG
Source organism: Iris pallida (assembly GCA_029216955.1). NCBI lineage: Eukaryota > Viridiplantae > Streptophyta > Magnoliopsida > Asparagales > Iridaceae > Iris > Iris pallida. The sequence goes on from JANAVB010014398.1 coordinate 12,919,139, forward strand.
TGCGAGATGAATACATCGCCGGAGTAGAACAATTCCTCCAATTCGCGAAGGCGTTTCCTCAATCCATGGACGGCGTGGACATTAAGTGCCCGTGTGCAAAATTTCGGAACATGAAGTTTCAACCAGAATTGGATGTGACGTATCATTTATACACAAAGGGTTTCCTTCCAAATTACTACCAATGGACCGCACACGGAGAGCTTGTACCTTTAGCATTCCAAGCGGAGCCTTATGTGGAGCCTTTTGTGGAGCATTATATGAATGTCCACAACCGAACTGGTGTCGACAACGAGTACGTGAACTTGGTCTTCGATGCTGCGGGGCCTAGTTTCGATCCATACAATCGTGACGCAGCTGAGGAGGCACCGAATGCCGATGTCGCGAAGTTCATAGAGTTGCTGGAGAATACAAGGACTCCTTTATACCCTGGCTGTGAGAACCATTCACCGTTAGAGGTGATCACTCGACTCTTGAGCATAAAGTCTAACTTTAACATGTCCCAAGAATGCTACAATAGAGTGCTCGAGTTGATTACCGATATCTTGCCGGAGGGTGCCAAGTTACCGAAAGACTTCTACTGCTCTAAGAGGATGGTGAGATCTCTCTGGATGGGATACGACAAGATCGATTGCTGTCAGAACGGATGTATGCTTTACTACAAAGGTCACAAGGATGCAGAAGTGTGCGAATTCTGTGGTGCTGATCGCTACAAGCCAACTGCTGCAGGCAAGTCTAGAAGACCGACTGCTTCAATGCACTACATGCCGTTGACGCCGCGGTTGCAGAAATTGTTCATGGTGAAAGAGATTGCCGAAAATATGAGTTGGCACAAGCGGCAATAGACCGAAGGAGTGTTGGATCACCCATCTGATGGAGAAGCGTGGAAGCACACTACAAGAAATAGGGCCTACAATAGCAGTTTTTCTATAGCGTTCAAGTATCCCCGCTATAGAATGTTATCAACAATAGCGTTCTTTCTGCAGTGCTATAAAAATATCTATCTATAGCGTTTCCTGAACGCTATAGAATTTATACCATTTTTACATCATATGTTTATATAAAAATGGACTTCCGTCAAAGGCTCAGCCGATCATTTTTTCATTTCCCTCTCGATTTTTCAGCGGCCATCAAAAACTCCCTCCTAAAAATTTCTATTTCCAATTGCAAGCCCTGAGATCTCCCCCTCCACTCTCTCTCTCTCCTCCTCTCCTCTGTCTCATACACTTTCTCTTCCCCTCTCCCCTCGGATCTATTCCTACTACCGTCCGATTGCAAAACCCTAAGCTATTTTTTTCCACTTCCAAAAATGGAAGAAGCACGGGAGATGGAGCGGGCGAAGGACACGAAGGAGATAAAGATGGCGTCGAACGCCTCCACCACTTCCTCAAGTCCTCCACTAGGAACCTCGGCTCCTCTGAAGGTCGTATACAAGTTGGCGTCGAGCGGGAGAAGGACACGAAGGAGATGAAGATGGCATCAGACGGTCTCCTTTGGGAGCGGAACCAGCGCCTTGCCGCCACCGGTCATATACAAGTTTCTAAAAAAGGTCGGATACAAGTTGGAAGTATTTTTTATGAATGTTACTGATTTTATTTCCTCTAATGTATTAGCGTATCCAATCCCTCCTCCAACTCCAGACCTCCGCAAACCAACTATTCGACCAAATTCTCCAAAGAGCCAGTAACAACAACTCATTCTCCTTAATATTTGTCAGTTATATCGTTTGGTAGCTCATTGAATAATAGATAATGTTTTTGTAAATGGATTAGAAACATGGAAATAGTTATCTGTATGATGATATTTGTAAATAAGCTATGTGATTTGGTGAAGTAGTTACCTATAGGTATTAGGTCATGTCTTATTTGTGTAAGGAGAATAAATACTGTGTCCAGGATTATAGTTGGGCATTTTTTTGCATGCTATGTCCTGTTCCAGATTGTCTTAACACCCTGCTGAAGCTGTTTTGTACCCAACACATGTTGAACAAGGGTACTGGACTTGTGCATAAGTGTTTGAGCTTCCATGTATATTCATAATTTAGTACATTTAAAGCATGCTTTCATCACCTCATCTTTCATTTGATTTGATATATGGAATTTATTATGGCCAATGGGACAAGAGGAGATAAGCGCAAGTAGAACTTCTTATTCGAATAAAACTGAGGCTGTAAATGTTAATTATTTGGGGAAATTGAAATGCTATGTATGTTCTCAAATAGAGTGCGGCATTTTTCTTGTTTGTTTTTTGAACGAATTGACATGTTAGAAAATTGAATTGTGGGCTAAATCGTCCTACGTAGGGCAAATAAATTTCTTGTATGTTTATCTTTAGTATTATTTTTACTCCTGGCTGAAATTTCTAATTGTCTGTTCAAATTAGTGAGTTGTTTCGCAGGATATTCCTTTTATATATTGATGGCAATGGACTGAATTAGGTATGTCAATATGTAATTTGTCCTTGCAATTATAAATAATCAAGTAGTTTGCTTGCAATTTAGCTGTATCCTTGCAATTTCATGAGTGTGTTAATATATACTATCATGTCTCTTATCGTTATGACGAGTTATTGTCGAAGAGAAACCCGACAATTACTTGGAAGGATTTATTGTCGAAGAAAAATCTGACAATTACTTGGAAGGACTGCTCTTGGTGGTCTTGTTGGGTTCACTCTTAATGGGTCTCTTTCTCACAACTCCTATTTCTGTGAGGTGATTGCTTTTTGAAACACTTTACAATCATGTAGCTATTGTGACATTGCAATTTCTTTTTGTTGTATGGAAGGCTGAAACAGTAGTACGTTGACTTTGCAGGCTCTATTCCCTTCCCAGGACTGGTGGGTGGTTCCTGCTAAAGTGTTGTTCGACCAAAACTTTGTAAGCATTTTGGTGTTAATGACTTTGATATTTGCTTGACAGGCCGGGTGGAAACTGTGGCCTTTTGCACATCATATTACTTATGGTGTAGTACCTCATGGCCAACAGAGCCTTGAGACATGTTTTGTTATCAAAAGTTTGGCAGTTCTATCCTAAAGGAGCCATTTGCATTATTCAAGTAGGATTCCACTTTCATAAGATATCTGCTCATATTTGCTCAAATCTGTCCTAATTTAGGCTTGTTCTTAGGAGGCTATATTGATGTTACAACGATAGCAATTGTATAAACAAAGCATTTGACTTTCATGGGGTCTTACTCCTGCAAACTAACAGGTCAATTTCTAGTTAATTTTATACACGCACATAATTTTTGAACTCATCTCCTCTTCAAATTTATAAATTAAATTGATTTGTTGATTTCACTTTTAGCAGCAACATGAACCAATCGGTTAGTCTAATAATCTGAATCCCTTTCTGCGCAATCAGTTCGTCTCACTCAGGTGGGATAATGAACCAATCCTATCTTTAGATCTTCATGATGTTGAACCTACCCATTCATGCATATTAAAGAAAAATATATTGTATCATCTTCTAATTGAGGGTTTGAGGAGGGTTAAGATGTGCATAGTCTTACCCTATTTTGCTGGGGAGGCTGCTTCTAATACAAAAGTCTTCATGCTCCATGATGCAATGTTTTAACTCTTATTGTTGAACCAAGTGATGCCCTCTTATATGCTAATTTTGTGTTTACTTTAAAGGTAATTTGTAGTTTATTGGACTTTCTTAAGATTGGTTTCTATAGAACTTTCCTGCGGAAGGTTTAGCTTAACTTTCAATTTCTTTAGACAGTCTTCAACCATGCATTTTGAGTTAGCATTAGTATTGCGTGATATCTGCAGGATACATAATCTTGTGTGAACTTATTTTTTATATAATAATGTGTTTTCTTCTCAATTTTGTGTAGGTTGGCGTGTGAATTTTTGATGGTTGTGGATAGCTAGAAGGAAAGAGACGATCGAGACATTTTATATGGAAATAGAATAGTTTATTTTGGCCTACTAGGCGTACAACTATTTTTTGTACATCTTGAATGCTTTAATGACAACAACATTTTGTACATCTTGAATGTTCTAATGACAACTACTTTTTGTACATCTTATTTAATAAAAAATATTCATGTTTTGGCAAACCTTTTCTGTATCTTGATTGATCGAAATGGAAGTTGGCGATTCAACATGAATTTCTATGGTTAATTGTATGTGATATCTGCAGAAATTGTGTAATGGCACTCAAAACGTCTAAATGTAATAGTGTTTCCAAAATTGTTGGCATTCATGAACACTATAATCCATCTACAGCATTCACGAACGCTATAAACAATCTACGGCATTCATGAACGCTATAATCAATGTACAGCATTCACGAACATTATAAACAATCCATAGCATTCACGAACGCTATAAACTTTTACAGCATTCACGAACGCTATAATCCATCCATAGCATTCAAGAACGCTATAATGTTATAGCGTTCATATACTATAGCGGGGGCAATTATAGCAGACAGAATACGCTATAAAAGGCTTTCTATAGCGTTCCGCACATGCTATTATATGCCATATTTGTTGTAGTGGCACTTCGATCGAGCATATCCTAATTTCGCTTCTGACGCGCGTAATGTAAGGTTGGGGCTCTGCTCTGATGGTTTCACCCCCATTTGGTCTTTCAGGCTCCCAATATTCATGCTGGCCGGTAATCCTCACTCCGTACAACCTACCGCCTTGGATGTGCATGAAGACACATTACATGTTCTTAACTATTATTATTCCCGGTCCGAACAACCCGAAGAGGAACATCGACGTGTACTTACAGCCGTTGATAAATGATCTGAAGCAGCTATGGGAAACAGGGGCGTATACGTATGATGCTTCAAAAAAACAGAATTTTCAGATGCGGGCAGCACTAATGTGGACAATCAACGACTTTCCGGCTTATGGAATATTATCTGGATGGAGCACTCATGGTCGGCTTTCATGTCCGTATTGCATGGACCACACTAAGGCTTTTCGTTTGAGACACGGAGGAAAGCCATGTTTCTTTGATTGTCACCGGCAGTTCTTGCCGAAAGACCATCCGTACCATAGGAACAGAACTGCATTCCGTGCCGGAGCTATGGAGAAGGGCGATCCACCACTAATGTGGTCCGGAGAGGACACATGGGAGCAAGTAAAAGAAATTCTAAGTGCTATTGAAGATCCTACAACGAGCAGCCATTGCGAGGGATTTGGAAAAGATCATAACTGGACCAAAAGAAGTATATTCTGGGATCTGCCATATTGGAGCACAAATTTGATTAGACATAACCTTGACGTCATGCATATCGAGATGCTGGAGAGGATGGGATCTGCCATATTGGAGCACAAATCTGATTAGACTGAGGAGTCGATCAGCCAGCAGGAGAGTGACGTCCTTACGCAGATCGCAGCTCTGCGTGACGAGATGCTGGAGAGGATAGGGGCGCCGCATAAAGATGATTCTGCGCTCATCTCACGCTTTGAGAGGCTGGAGGAGACTACGGAGGCGCTGCAACAGATGACCCGTGCTACGCAGGAGGCTACGCAGCGGTTGACCGAGCTGATACAGCATTTCCAGGAGATGGCAGCGGAGCGACCGTCTGCTGGTACGCCGGGAGCATCGTCTACATCCGGCGGTGCACGAGAGGACATGCTCGTCCACCTGTTGTCACCGGAGGAGTATCAGACTATCCTGACGTTGCGACGACAGTCATCTGGTGGCGCTCCTCCTCCAGCACCGGGTCCAGCTCCAAGCGATCAGTAGTTGAGGATATTGAGTTTGTACTGTACTACAATTTTCACTTTGTACATATTTGGGGATATTCAGCTTTTTCGTTGAGGATATTGAGTTTGTAAGTATTTGCGGATATTGATTTGGTTTGTTCAGGATATTATATATTGACATTGTTTGTTACGGATAGTATTTTTTCTTTATATTTTTTGTATATTCTGGAATGTATTGTGCGTGCCGGTGTTGAGTTTCCACGGAGAGGGTCGGCGAATCCAGGGATTGGATTCTGTATTTTGTGCTTTGTATTCTGTATTTTGGCTCAGGCTCCAGCTCCATTTGCATTCTGGAACCTGTTTATTTATTTATTTTTTTAATTTAGCGACGTTATTAGCGACGTTAATATTCGTCGCTAAAAGTTAGCAACGTTAATAAATGTCGCTACTAGCGTCGCTTAATGCTGACGTGGCAACACGTGGCACCAAATCTGATGTCAGCTCGTCGTCGCCAAAACGTCGTAAAAATGTCGCTAAACGGCGACCAAATCCTGACGTCGCCTTATACGTCGCTAATTAGCGTTAACGAATAAACGTCGCAGATACCGTCGCTAATTAGCGACGTTATTGACGTCGCTAAATAACGTCGCTCGAGTGATATTTTACGACGTTTTCTCGTTTAGCGACACGTATTTTTCCGTCGTTCATGAAACGTCGCCAAAAACGTCGCTAAATTCTCTTAGCGACATTTTCGTCGAGTATAGCGACGTTTTCTAATGTCGCTAATCTGACAAATTTTTGTAGTGATTGTGCGGGCCGGTGTTGAGTGTTCCACCGAAGGGGTCGGCGAACCCAGGGATTAGATTCTGTATTTTGGATTGTACATTTGCATTCTGGATTCTTTTTTTTAATTTTTTTCAATTTAGCGACATTTTTAGCGATGTTTATATTCGTCGCTAACAGTTAGCGACGAATATAAAAGTCACTAAATACGTCGTTAAATTGTTGACGTGGCAAACAATCTGATGCCACCACATCGTCGCAAGAACGTCGCTAATGTGTCGCTAATCGACGACCACTTGAAAATGTCGCAAATAACGTCGCTAATTAGCGACATTATAAACGTCGCTAACTAACGTCGCCATAGCGATGTTTTGCGACGTTTTCTCGATTACCGACACGCTTTTTTTCGTCGTTTATTAAACGTCGCTAATTTAGTTTAGCGACGTTTTGGCCGAGTTTAGCGACGTTTTGGAACGTCGCTAATCTGATGTAGCTCCCCTTCCCGGAATTTTGGAAATATTTTTTTTATTTCATTTATTTGATTTAAATAGTGATTTTAGAATTTTTATAAATTATTTAGTTAGTTTTTATGGTAGATAATTTTAGCCAGGGTTGAGTTTTGAAGTACCAGACAACTAGGAATCACGGCACGGATAGTGCAGCAGCGTGCTTTGACTAGTATTTAACCATGGTAGGGGAATGCCGAGCCATAGGAGTGTCCTAACTAGGAAAACCAGGCCAAGTTATAGCATTACCATTATAAATAGTTTAACTATTTATTATTAGATTTAATGATTTTTGGAGACCCGATTGTACCAAGATGGCCCAGACTGAACCCAAACCAAGCACAAGCCCATGTAGACATATAGTACGTCCAAAGAGGCCCATGTAGATAATTATGGGGGTGATATAATTAGTGTATTTATTTTAGTAGATAAATAAGTGATTTTATATAAATGGGCTTTGTAAATGAGATGTGTGTATCGATGTTTGGTTACTGAGTGTATGATGGCATGTCCTAAGAAATGTCTTTTGGGATATGGGAATTTCTAGGCTAAATGTATACTGGTGAAAATATAGATACATATATTTAGGGTAGACAAATACCTGGCATTATATGTATATTCAGATATCTTATTTATATAAACTTCATAAATATTTATTATATTTAATTAAAGTGTGTATATATATAAATATATATATACATATGTATTAGTAGCTTATTTGATAGACTTGTTTTATATAATATAATATATGCATATTATATGGTATATAGGTATTTATCATATATGTATAAATGTACATGTAGGTAAATATCAATAGTCATATATTTAATATATCTATATAAAACAATGGAAATAAATTATAAATACTTTTATTTTATATATGCAAAGATATGTATATGTATATCTATACCTATATATATGCAAATATATACATTGTATAAATATATGCAAATACGTATATTAGTATACCTATATTTGTATGCATACAAGGTATATAGGTGTATATATGTAAAGCTTATAAACAAATAAATCACTCAGTGGACTCAGCCCACATGTGAGCTGCGAACAGCAGCCCACACCAACCCGAGCCCCCCCATGAGGCCCAGCCCGTGCGCTGAGGCCCAACCTTTCCCCAAGCTGAGCGGTTTAAACCCAGGCCTCGGTTCTGTTAACGAGCAGAGCATTGATATATAGAATCGAGGAAGGAAGGAAGAGAATACCTAAAACCCGAACCCCGACCTCAACCCCACAGCGCCCCTGCCTCGGGATGACCCCGGCGACCTCCCTTGCACCGTCTGCCCCGTCGCCGGACCGCCGAAGGTCGCCGGAGCACCGGCCTGGGACATAGACGCAGCAACGGCAACAACATTAACAGGCTGCGAGGCCGGTTTCCACAAGGAGATTTCCGCATCTTCGTTTGATCGTTCTCTAAGAAATTTTCTCAGGTTTGTCAACAACCCTATCGACTTTATATTCCAATAATTAGATTTCAGTACAACCTATTACAAACGTATGAAAAATCGAGCCCAAAACCCGTCGAAAACTGTTTCAAAAACAGAGCATAAGTTAACCTAAAATCCCAACTTAGACGGCAATTCGTGACCAACCTATTAGCAGTTTTTGAAATCTATTTAAAGGCAGTGCTAGAATACCTATAGGGCTTCACAACCTTTTTTGCGGATTTGGAAATCATCAACTACGCGTCGAGAAATCGAATACCAAAGTTTTCCAAAAATCTGTTTTCAAAACTAGAAAAATTGTTCGATACGACGTGCGTCCCGCCATTCCAGGCGACGTGGTCGCAAACCGAAAGCATCGAAAGGTGCGTATCGGCTTCGTGGACATGTGGGCTTTGACGGAATTCAAATTGGTCGCTTGTGCGCGACGAATTTGATGCGTATCCGTCGAAATACCCCGTATCGGTCTATGTAAATTTTCTAATTACTTTGTGCACGCTCGTCAGATTGAGACGAAACTTGCGTCAACAGGACCGTATCATTTTTCTGGTCCTGTATGCCAAGTTTGGTCTGATTCCGAGACAGTTGATCGGATTGCCGTTTTGCGGGCCCCACGACCCGATTCAACGGACGATTTTGTTCATGACCCACCGGAATCCAAAACTGGACATACCATTGGGTTCTTATCATCAAAACGAATCCGTAGACATATAGTTTGACGACTTTAGAGACCATTGACTCTGGCACGCTTTTCGGTGCAAAGCGGGTCCAACGACAGACATCGTTTTTGTCCGAAATTACCGTTTTGCCCTGTGTCCAGAATTGGACTTAAGGACAAGCAATCCTAGCTAATTTGACTATTCTGAGAATGTTAGCAATGTCTGTTTCAGCTTTTGAAGACAGTTGTGAGGACTTGGACTTTATGGCTTGGTAGTTGACTGTATTTTTGTTGGATCTGCGTGCAACCTCCAGGCAAGATACCTTACCTTCCTCTATAGTTTAATTACATGTATATTTATATTATATTATACAGTTTTACTAGTTGATTATTTATATGTGATTAGTATATCATGCCTGCTAGTGTATATATAGCCTTGTTTATAGTTCATATTGGATATACGTATATATAGCTCTTGTTCATAGTTAATTTTGTGGTTCATATTGGATTGGTTTTCTCGTGTATCGTGATTGGGTCGTGTCGTGTCCTCACTTATACTTGGACTGAGTCGCATCGTGTCATAGGATGAATAAGTCATAACGGAACTGCTATACCTTGAAATTCGTGAAGCTAACCTGCGAGTCCACACTAGGGACGAGGGTTAGTAGTATATGGTTCACACCTGCGAGTCCACACTAGGGACGAGGGTGATGCTAGCCTGCGAGTCCACACTAGGAACGAGGGTTAGTAGTATATGATTCACACCTGCGAGTCCACACTAGGGACGGGGGCGATGCTAGCCTGCGAGTCCACACTAGGGACGAGGATTAGTAGTATATGGTTCACACCTGCGAGTCCACACTAGGGACAAGGGTGATGCTAGCCTGCGAGTCCACACTAGGGGCGAGGGCTAGTAGTTGTTCAAACCTACGAGTCCACCCTAGGGATGAGGGTTTGAGTATTCGATTGGTTATCCATTGACATCGTGATATCGTGTTCTCTTGTTCTTCTCCAGCAGTTCGTTTAGGCGTAGTGGTTCTTCCAGTCGTGTATAGTCGTATTTTTGTACGGATTGGTCTTTTTTCGTTTATTTCTTGTATTTTTCTTATTGTATGATAAACTGCTAGATAGGCATGTTTTTATGTATCTTGCTATGTCCCCTGAGGACCTGATGATCTCTTCAGGTTTAGTGAGTGCATGGAGATAGCTATTAGTTCTGGATGACGGATGGGATGATACGCTTGCGGGATTTAGGTATCGTATTGCATTTATTATCAGCTCGTGCTTTCATACCTTATCATGAGATATCCTGTTTCCTGATTCAGTTTAGACTCTTGTTACTTTACTAGAGTCTTATCGGACATATATGCTAGTGGGCTACAGACCACGACCCATACTTGTTCATTCTTGATTATTATTCTGATTGTGGATTGAGATATAGTTTTGCCTTGCCTTGATTAGGCCCATTGTCATAGCCGTGACAGCGTTTACGTATTCGAGTCGGGCTGGAGTCTGCTCAATACGTAGCTGGCTTGCTCACGCTCTCGCGTCCGAAAAGCGAATGCGGGTCGTAACAAGTTTTTTTGGTGGCCCATGCAGGTCAGAGCATATCGTACCGGTTATGTAACTGTACTGGTACGAGCCTGCGACAATGACTAAACCTTAAAAATCTCAATCCACACCGCCTTGAAAATTCTTCTAGACATTTCTCTACATCCTTGAAACTCCATATTTGCTCTCGATTATACTCCCTTGCTTTTCGTACCGTTGATTCTCGTCCCTTCCTATTTCGGAGTGACGAACGATCGTGCTGTCTAGAATTCATTAGAAATCCTTAAATTATAGTATATATTGCTTGACTATTGAATATTGGTTGTTTATATGTATGAGGGATTATAGGTACCATGTGTCCTAGATAGTCTTGGTAGAATTTTTAGTCACTAGTTAGAAAATTATATGATTTTAGTGACCTGTGTTTCAAGGGACTAGTGTGACCAAAGGTGGGTAGAAGTCCTCGAGATTTCGTAAATACCAATGACTAGAGAAGGTCATAGAAATATTTTTGAGAAATTAAATTTAAGGATATTACAGTAATAGTAGACTTTGATTTTAAGGAATAGCTATGAATTAGAATTTCGAGGACGAAATTATTTTTAAGGTGGGTAGATTTGTAGCTCCCCTTCCCGAAATTTTGGAAATATTTTTTTATTTTATTTATTTGATTTAAATAGTGATTTTAGAATTTTTATAAATTATTTAGTTAGTTTTTATGGTAGATGATTTTAGCCAGGGTTGAGTTTTGAAGTACCAGACGACTAGGAATCACGGCACGGATAGTGCAGTAGCGTGCTTTGACTAGTGTTTAACTATGAAAGGGGAATGTCGAGCCATAGGAGTGTCCTAACTAGAAAAACTAGGCCAAGTTATAGCATTACCATTATAAATAGTTTAACTATTTATTATTAGATTTAATGATTTTTGGAGACCCGATTGTACCAAGATGGCCCAGACTGAACCCAAACCAAGCACAAGCCCATGTAGACATATAGTACATCCAAAGAGGCCCATGTAGATAATTATGGGGGTGATATAATTAGTATATTTATTTTAGTAGATAAATATGTGATTTTATATAAATGGGCTTTGTAAATAAGATGTGTGTATCGATGTTTGGTTACTGAGTGTATGATGGCATGTCCTAAGAAATGTCTTTTGGGATATGGGAATTTCTAGGCTAAATGTATACTGGTGAAAATATAGATACATATATTTAGGGTATACAAATACCTGGCATTATATGTATATTAAGATATCTTATTTATATAAACTTCATAAATATTTATTATATTTAATTAAAGTGTGTATATATATAAATATATATATATATATTAGTAGCTTATTTGATAGACTTGTTTTATATAATATAATATATGCATATTATATGGTATATAGGTATTTATCATATATGTATAAATGTACATGTAGGTAAATATCAATAGTCATATATATAATATATCTGTATAAAACAAAGGAAATAAATTATAAATACTTTTATTTTATATATGCAAAGATATGTATATGTATATCTATACCTGTATATATGCAAATATATACATTGTATAAATATATGCAAATACGTATATTAGTATACCTATATTTGTATGCGTACAAGGTATATAGGTGTATATATGTAAAGCTTATAAACAAATACATCACTCAGTGGACTCAGCCCACATGTGAGCTGCGAACAGCAGCCCACACCAACCCGAGCCCACCCCATGAGGCCCAGCCCGTGCGCTGAGGCCCAACCTTTCCCCAAGCTGAGCGGTTTAAACCCAGGCCTCGGTTCTGTTAACGAGCAGAGCATTGATATATAGAATCGAGGAAGGGAGGAAGAGAATACCTAAAACCCTAACCCCGACCTCAACCCCACGGCGCCCCTGCCTCTGGACGACCTCGGCGACCTTCCTTGCACCGCCTGCCCCGTCGTCGGACCGCCGAAGGCCGCCGGAGCACCGGCCTGGGACATAGACGCAGCAACGGCAACAACATTAACAGGCTGCGAGGCCGGTTTCCACAAGGAGATTTCCGCATCCTCGCTTGATCGTTCTCTAAGAAATTTTCTCAGGTTTGTCAACAACCCTATCGACTTTATATCCCAATAATTAGATTCCAGTACAACCTATTACAAACGTATGAAAAATCGAGCCCAAAACCCGTCGAAAACTGTTTCAAAAACAGAGCATAAGTTAACCTAAAACCCCAACTTAGACGGCAATTCGTGACCAACCTATTAGCAATTTTCGAAATCTATTTAAAGGCAGTCCTAGAATACCTATAGGGCTTCACAACCTTTTTTGCGGATTTGGAAATCATCGACTACGCGTCGAGAAATCGAATCCCAAAGTTTTCCAAAAATCTGTTTTTAAAACTAGAAAAATTGTTCGATACGACGTGCGTCCCGCCATTCCGGGCGACGTGGTCGCGAACCGAAAGCATCGAAAGGTGCGTATCGTCTTCGTGGACGTGTAGACTTTGACGGAATTCAAATTGGTCGCGTGTGCGCGACGAATTTGATGCGTATCCGTCGAAATACCCCGTATCGACCTCTATACAAATTTCTCAATTACTTTGTGCACGCTCGTCAGATCGAGACGAAACTTACGTCAACAGGACCGTATCATTCTGGTCCTGTATGCCAAGTTTGGTCCGATTCCGAAACAGTTGATCGGATCGCCGTTTCGCGGGCCCCACGACCCGATTCAACGGGCGATTTTGTGCACGGTCCATCGGAATCCAAAACTGGACATACCATTGGGTTCGTATCATCAAAATGAATCCATAGACATTTAGTTTGACGACTTTAGAGACCATTGACTCTGACACGCTTTTCGGTGCAAAGTGGGTCCAACGACAGATATCGTTTTGCCCAAAATTACTGTTTTGCCCCTGTGTCCAGAATTGGACTTAAGGACAGGCAATCCTAGCTAATTTGACTATTCTGAGAATGTTGGCAATTTTTGTTTCAGCTTTCGAAGATAGTTGTGAGGACTTGGACTTTATGGCTTGGCAGTTGACTGTATTTTTGTTGGATCTGCGTGCAACCTCCAGGCAAGATACCTTACATTCCTCTATAGTTTAATTACATGCATATTTATATTATATTATACAGTTTTACTAGTTGATTATTTATATGTGATTAGTATATCATGCCTGCTAGTGTATATATAGCCTTGTTTATAGTTCATATTGGATATACATATATATAGCTCTTGTTCATAGTTAATTTTGTGGTTCATATTGGATTAGTTTTTTCGTGTATCGTGATTGGGTTATGTCGTGTCCTCACTTGTACTTGGACTGAGTCGCATCGTGTCATAGGATGAATAAGTCATAACGGAACTGCTATACCTTGAAATTCGTAAAGCTAACCTGCGAGTCCACACTAGGGACGAGGGTTAGTAGTATATGATTCACACCTGCGAGTTCACACTAGGAACGAGGGTGATGCTAGCCTGCGAGTCCACACTAGGGACGAGGGTTAGTAGTATATGGTTCACACCTGCGAGTCCATACTAGGAACGAGGGTGATGCTAGCCTGCGAGTCCACACTAGGGACGAGGGTTAGTAGTATATGGTTCACACCTACGAGTCCATACTAGGGACGAGGGTGATGCTAGCCTGCGAGTCCACACTTGGGGAGAGGGCTAGTAGTTGTTCAAACCTACGAGTCCACCCTAGGAATGAGGGTTTGAGTATTCGATTGGTTATCCATTGACATCGTGATATCGTGTTCTCTTGTTCTTCTCCAGCAGTTCGTTTAGGCGTAGTGGTTCTTCTAGTCGTGTATAGTCATATTTTTGTGCGGATTGGTCTTTTCCCGTTTATTTCTTGTATTTTTTTATTGCATGATAAACTGCTAGATAGGCATATTTTTATGTATCTTGCTATGTCCCCTAAGGATCTGATGATCTCTTCAGGTTTAGTGAGTGCATGGAGATAGCTATTAGTTCTGGATGACGGATGGGATGATACGCTTGCGGAATTCAGGTATCGTATTGCATTTATTATCAGCTCGTATTTTCATACCTTATCATGAGATATCCTGTTTCCTGATTCAGTTTAGAATCTTGTTACTTTATTAGAGTCTTATCGGACATATATGCTAGTGGGCTGCAGACCACGACCCATACTTGTTCATTCTTGATTATTATTCTGATTGTGGATTGAGATATAGTTTTGCCTTGCCTTGATTAAGCCCATTGTCATAGCCGTGACAGCGTTTATGTATTCGAGTCGGGATGGAGTCCGCTCGATACGTAGCTGGCTTGCTCACGCTCTTGCGTCCGAAAAGCGGGTGCGGGTCGTGACATCTGACAAATTTTTATAGTGGGAACAAGCCTTTCAGCAGCAGAGACCCCAGCAGTATGTCCAGACCCAAGCTCAGATTCAGAACCGGCAGAGAGGTTTCCAGCAGGATGTCTTCCTTATGCCTCATGCCTTCGTTTCCCTTCTTACATGATTGATTGTTTGATTGGTTGCTAGTCATAGATTGCTTGTGCCTTAGCATAGCTTTCTCCGACATCTCTCGCCTCTTGATTAAATTTCGAGGACAGAATTCTTTTAAGGTGGATAGAGTTGTCACTCCCGTTTCCCATTATACGTATTTTCAGTATACGTGTACGGATTCCCGGCCAATATTTTGACTTGTCTAGCCTGACTTGACCTATTTTGGCTTGACTTGGTTTACCTTGGTTCGTTTTGGCTTGGCTTGATTTGGTTTGTTTTGGTTCATCATGAGAGAAGGGGGTTGATATATAAGTCAACTATACTCTCTCTCCTCCATAACTTTTATTTACTTCTCCATCTTCTTCATTTACTCCTCCCACCTACACCTAAGAGCCCTAGGCAAGTACAACTTACTTCATGATGGATCTCAAGTTTTATTGTTCCATTTTCTTCTTTACTTGATTCTAAGCCTCTTTAGAACGTGGAGTTTTTAGTTTCCAAGGATAGATTCTTGTATATCTAGACTTAAAGTTTTTCTTATTTTTCTTGGTTTTAATCTCTAAAAAACTTGGTATTTCCAAAAACTAATGGTTCTATGTTGTAGTGAATTCAATTTCATACAGTTTTGGCTTTTGTTTTGCTTGATTTCGACTTCGAATGAGAAAGTTATGGCCATGGCAAGTTTTCAGAACTTTCATGGCTGAACTTGCTGTTGGGGACGATGACCCCCATGTGCCCGAGAGGCCATGCGCCGTGAAGTCCCGGCAACGCATTCTTTGACTCCGAGCGTGTCATGCGCGTAGTCTTCCTACGCGCATGTACTGAAGACGCAGCGTGAGTTCTGATGCGCGGATGCGCAGGAATTCTGACGCACAGATGCGCAGGAATTCTGATGCACGGATGTGCTGATGCACGGATCCGCAGGAATTCTGATGCACAAATGTACTGATGCGCGGATGCGCAGGAATTCTGACGTGCGGATGCGCAAGAATTCTGATGCACGGATGTGCTGATGAGCAGAAATTCTGATGCACGGATGCGCAGGAATTTGCATGCGCTGGAATTGCATTATTTTGCTATTTTTGCCCGTTTAAGCTGTTTTGTAGCTAGAATCTAAAAAAAAACTCAAAACATGAAAGTTGTAGATCTTTTTCTTGGCTTCAAGATTATGTCACTAGTTATTTTATGCAAGTTTCTTTCATTCATAATAATGTAAGAATAAAACACGATAGTGGCCTGTTAAGGCGCACTCTTAACAAGTATCAAGTAACATGATAATTCCTAATAGTAACCCAACGTGGTACACTCTTGACAAGTAACTTGACATGATAATTCTTGATGGTGGTTCGTTGTGACTCACTCTTGACTTGATAAAGTAACCTAACATGATAATCTCGATATGTCTTGCTAAGTAAATCTTGTCTTGACACCGTGGGTGTTTGTGCTTGTATAAGTTACATGTCTCGTCTTGCATCATGTCTAGGATATGAATTACTGATTTCTACGGTCAGGGATTTATACTGAATCTGACTAAGTTAATGACTAGATTGATCAAGTAGTTCATATAGAGAGATGTTTCCAGTTACAGGCGATCCCGTTATCCCGGCCACACCTGAGGGACTTGTAGCCTGCCGTCGAGTAGGGTACATTTCCAGTCCACTGTCATGTGGGGCACTTCATGAAATAAGTTCTATGCACATTATCATGTGTTGCACTCCAAGCCACCTAATAATTCTTGATAACTCTTGAATGAACCTCGCCTGGATAACCTGGATAGCTGCAGGGCCTGTGACTGCTGGAACATCTCATTGTATCTTGCTAGTAACTAGGCTTGTGATAACCCTAGTTAGTTAAAGTATCAAGCCGTACTTTTTGCTTGGCCGTGAATGTTGGATGGAGTCCTATCTTGTCTAGTCTTGCCTAGATCCAGTACATGCTTATCTCAGGACATGCTTGTTTATGCTTTACTCTTGTCGATAATTGATTAGAGACTAAGTTCTGTTCAGGCGAAGGGTTACAATCTCGGTCCTTGTTTGGTTTACGGGTTGTAACTTGGTTATCGGAATAGTCCTTTAGTTATCTTATCGTTTATCACCCTGTTTTCTCTAACTCATGTCTTTTGTTATTTCATTTATGCTCTGTGTTTTAACTTGCTGGTTTTAGTTCTTAAGTGAAGCATCCCTTGTGGCACTTGCTCTTTTTGGGGTCTGATCCAGCTGGTTTTGTATGGCCAGATTTTGGAGTAGCTCCTGAGGATCTCTCTGTCTTCCAGCCAGATGGTGACCACTAGGCGCAACCCTGGCAACGAGTGGGTTCTTATTTTGCTCTCCCACTCCCTTGTAAAAATATTCTTTTGAGGCGTTTAGCCGTCGAGCAAGTGTTAGCTCGTGTTGAATACTTATATTCCTTGTCTGCCTACGGACTGTAACATGATTAACAAATCCTAGGGTTGATCATGTATGACTGAAACTCTTGCTAGTACTCCTCATATTTTGTACGACTAGCTTCATGATCATCTGTATATGAAATGTATGGGACGCCTTACTATTGAGTATCTGATGGTCTAACATCTTATAACCATTATTGCTTGCTTAAGATTGAGACACTAGGCTTGTTCTTGACCATAAGAGACTGATGGTTTGTAGATAAACCCTCATACATCTAGACAGCCGTGACCGTATATGGAGGTGGATCACACTTCTATATACGTAGCTGGCTGTGTCTGCCCCCGCTTTCCAGTATTCTGGTTCTGGGATGTGACAATTATGTATCTTGTTACGTCCCTTTGAGGACCTGGTGATCTCTTTAGGTGTAGACGATCAATACTTTCCGCAGGAGTACGGACCGGAAGGAGGTTTTACCTTTCGATCATAGTTGACTCTTATAGTTGATGATTCTATTTAGTTATTACTATTCCTTTCATTTATTTGTCTTGGAGGTCGGACTCAATTTCTCTTTCTAGTGATTTAATTGCTTGGTAGTGCATTTGTCTCCACCCGGCTATTATTTCTTTTGACTATTTATTGGTTTATGATGGACTATTTCTTTTATTGTTGTTGTGGATGAGATATATAGATATACTTGTGACTTTTTATTACTTTATGAGCAATAATTCATACTACAACTTATGTATGTATTTAAAAAAAATTACAAATTGGAATATTCTTCGTATACATGCAGCTGACATGCTCGAGTATTCCTAATCCTACGTATATTGAGATTGTGGCGTGACATGTTTTTGTGGTAGCCCATGCAGATGTAGAAAATATTGTTTCGGTTACGTCACTGTACCGAGCAAACCTGCATATAGGATTAGAGTTAGGTTCTCATCCACATGATTGATCACTTTCCTTGATTCTATCTTTCGAATTCTCATTTGTCTACTTGACTTGCATCTAGCTTGAACCTATTATAACAAATATCTTATATTTCGTGCCAGCAAAATGAATCTTCGTAGCGATCGTGTTGCCTCTATTGCCATCACGTCTGGTAACTCAGTCCAAGTGGAGCAAGTACCCACGCAGCCTCCGATATTAACTCTAACCACACCTCTGCAGCAAGGACAGACAACTTAGTCAAATCAGACGACCCCACCTACTCAGAAGTACCCTAAGCCTCTAAACCCCATATGGAACGGCCTGATCAGCTGCCCCCAACACCCCAGGAAGGGTATATTCTACCACCACCTCATCAGAACCCACCTCGGTTCGGACCACAGATGCCTCCGTCTCCGCCTGATGAGAATCAGACTACCCAGTTCCTTTACGCCTTATTACAGGCTCAGAGACAGCAGACTGAGCTATTGAGACAAAGCGTGATAGTCCCGCTAAACATACCCCCACCTCCACCACCAGTCCCAATACCAACACTTACACCAGAGCCCCAACCATACATAGGTAATATTCCAGATTTTACTCAAATGAACCCAAAACTTTCAAGGGTACCGCAGATATACTAGAAATCTCTTCCTCGCTTATTAACACACATAAGTTGTTGAAGACGTCACAGTTACCTAGAGAGATGTGGATTCGACATGACCTACACGGTAAAAAAAAAAAATGACACTGTTTTAATGTGCCTTGTATATTCGGAGTGTGTACTTTTTAGACTACAAATTTTTCTGATGTTCAAATTAAAATTTGTAAATTTGGCTAACATAGCATGCAAACTAAGGGAAGAGATAGTAGTTAATAAATTTGGAACTTCATCCCTGCTAAGCTTGGGGAAAAATAAATTTCTGAATAAATGCATGGGATGCCTCTCAATAACAATGCTCAATCCAATTCCAAACCATCCACATTACATGATCATAAACATGAGAACAAAAATACAAAGCACCAATTTTCGCACGCCGACCTTGTTAGCAATCATAGGATTAAAACTCGTATTATAAACAAATTTTGTTATATCTTTCAAAAACATATAATATTTGTGTACTTTTGACAGATTCAAATAAGTACATAAATTTTAAGCATGTAAAATTTTAAACGTGTTTAGTATAAATTATTAAAAATTTTGGCACAAAAAACTTGGTGGAAAGCTGTTTAATTAACAAATTTGACAACTTATAACCTCAATATTTTTATTTTTCAAATATTTCACCGAATTTTTGAACATATTTTATTTGCACTGCATCTATTTATACCCCTACTATTGCCATCCCGAATTTTTTCTTCGTTTGCGGAATTGGTAACAAGGATTCGCAAATAGTCTTACAAATTATATATGAATGAATCACTCGAAAAGAAGAGCATATACGTATGTACTCTCATTCTCAAACCACTGCGCGAGTTGCGTTGATCGAAACGGAATCCTCGCTGAACGACGACACATCGGTAGACTGCTCCTCCTCCTCCTCCTCCTTCTCCTCCTTCTCCTCCTCCTCGTCGATCGGCACGATGCCGTCCAGCTTCCTCGCGACCTCCTCCATCTCCGGCCTCTTCTCGAGCGACCTCTCGCAGCACCACAGCGCCACCCGCAGCAGGCTGAACATCCCCCGCATCGACCCCCGCTGCACCGAGATCTCCGGGTCGAACACCTCGAACGTCCACTCCTCCCGGACCGACCGGTGCACCCAGTTCACGAGCTCCACCCCCTGGGTCCCCTGCGGGGCGGAGTGGGCCGGTATCTTGCCCGTCAGGAGCTCCAGGAGCACGCACCCGTAGCTCCACACGTCGGACTTCCTGCAGACCTTCCGGCTGTACTGGTACTCCGGAGACCGGTACGCCACCATGCGGGGAGGGGCTAGAGGCGCCGGAAGGAGAGGCAGCAGGCCGTAGTCCGCGACGAGGGCTCCGTTGTCGGCGCCGAGGAGGACGTTCGAGGACTTCAGGTTCCCGTGGGGGATCGATTCCGGACCCTTCGTGTTGCGGTGCAGGAACTGCATCCCCCGGGCGATTGCTTTGGCCACCGACAGCCTGGAGGTCCATCGGAATGGGACTCTTGTGCTCTCTCCTTTGCATCCTTAATTCTCTCAAGGAAATATGTCAATCAGTACAAGTTATATGATGCACAGACACAAGGACTACAAGAGGACACGGCGACACGGACACAACGTCAAACTTTTGTATGTCACTACTGTATTTTGGAGTATCCGAACTGTGTCTGATACGTATCGGGCGCACATGTCCCTTTTGCATACTTAACCCGTCCGCATACGCAAGGGCGGCCCTGTCCCAGGACATACCGATCGACGGTCCAGGACCCCCATACGAAAGGGGACACCAACAAAGATCTATCTAGTATCAACAATAATTTCTTAATGTAAAAATATTGTGGTATAGTGGTAGTGGTTTTCATGTTAGACTTTTGCTTTAGAGGTCCTTGGTTCAAATCTTGGTGGCAACAAATTTTTGTTACATTTACATTTTTTTACACTATATATAAAGGGTCCATTTTGGAAGTTTTGTCCTGGATCTCCATCAGCTCAAGGCCGGCCATGCGCATACGCGTGTCATTTCTTAACCTGTGTGCATGCACGAGCGCTCATGCACCTGCGCCTGTGTTTTTTTATCGGTGTGCACATGCGTGCCTATTCGATTACCCAGAACAGATCAGCTGTCCTTGTTATTCATTTTCATTTTCTGGCTCTCCTAATAGCATGGTGGGCCCCACCATTGTTTAAAAAAAAAAAGTAAAAGAAAATTACAAAAATGGGACAGGAGATGAGACTGAATAACAGGAACCTCCATTACCTTGTGCGAGCGCAGGTTCACACAGGCATGCGTCTGTACTATATGTGGCGGACGTGCGTGCGAAGACGAAACCCGAAAAAAACATAGGTTACTCAACGAAAATCCAACTCACCATGGATGCGATCGAAGAGGTTTCCGTTGGGTGCCGACTTGTAGATCAGGAGCTTCTCGTCCATGGAGTAGGAGTAGCCAACCAAAGGGAACAGGTTCGGGTGCTCGAGCGCCGCGAGGTCCCCCATCAGCCTCGCGAACTCCGCGTCCGTCAGCGGGCTCACGTCCCTCAGCCTCTTCACGACGAACTCCCGGCCGTCCTCCATGACCGCCATGTAGCTCCCCCCGAAGCTCCCTTTCCCCAGCACCTCCGCCGACGACTTCAGGAGGTCCTTGAGCTCGAAGCCGACGTCCTTGTCGACGAACACTATCTGCCTCTGCTCTCCGCTGACGAACGAAACCAGCTCCTTCCGTTCGACGTTCTCAACGTTCTCCTCCTCGGCGACTCCACCGCTCTCGCCTTTCGTTACGGCTCTCCTCCTCCTCTTGAAGAGATACACACTCGACAGGAGGACCAACAGTACAATAACGACCGCTGCTATAATGATGTATCTAATCGTATTCGAAAGCCCTTTCTTCTTCTTCGAATTCTCCGTTGTTGGACACGGATTAGGACTCGGCACGCCGCAGAGGCCAGGATTCTCGGCGTAGGAGGACCCGTCGACGGCTCGCAGCACCGCGGTGTTTGGAATCTCGCCGGTCAGGAAGTTATACGACACGTCCAGCGCCTCCAGGCTGCGCTGCCCGAACGGCGGGATGCCGCCGTCGAAGTAGTTGTGGTGGAGCTGCAGCGACCGCAGCCGGCCGAGGCCCAGCAGCGACTCGGAGATGCGGCCGGTGAAGCGGTTCATCGAGAGGTCGATCGCGGTGACCTTCGGGTTGCGGGAGAAGTCCATCATGCCGCCCTCGATGGCGTTGTCCCTGAAGCTGACGGACGTCAGCTCGGTGAAGCTGGCCAGCAGGAGCGGGTCGTCGAGCCTGAAGGACAGGCCGGCCGACTCGAGCGCGATGGAGGTGACCCGGCTGCCGGCGCAGCGCAGGCCGGCCCACGCGGTCGCGTTGGACGGGCAGTGGGGGCCCGTCCAGTTGGCGGCGATGAGCGAGTTGTTGAGGGTGCGGCGGAGGCTGAGGAGCGCTGCGCGCTCCGAGCGGACGGGGTGGTCGTCTGCGAGGGTGGCGCGCGGGAGCAGGAGGCAGGCGCAGAAGATGAGGGCTGTCATGGAGCTCGGCATCGATGCAACGGGAGTTTGTGGTGAAGAGTGCTAGAGAAGTATGGAGAGAAATTTTGGAGGGAAGGGCTTTGGAGAGTTCGGAAGAAAAAAATCGACCGTTTTTGTCGTTGTGCTGTCCAGATGTTAGTTTATGAGTTTGAGTTTGTTTGGTGGTGTTAAATTGGTGTACAAACTTAGATATGTACGTTTGGACGCTCTCCGGTTCCAGCTGGTGAAGAGGAAAACGAAGTAGATTGATTAAAAAAAAAAATAGTACAATTATATTTATGTTGTAGTCTAATCAAAAAAATTTGTTCGACGAAAGAAATTTTAATGTAATGTGAGTAAGCAAACGAAAGAAGTTTTAAAAAAAAAAATTCAAATAAAAAAAATATTCTGTCAGAGAGTTTGGCAGAAATGGAGCATTTCGGTTTGTTTTTGGGTAGTGTTTTTTTTTTTTTTTTTTTTTTTGGTTTAGTTATTTTGGTTTGTTGAGATTGGATTTTGCATTGGTTTTGAAGTGGGAGTTGGTTTGGTTTTAGATAATGAATGAAGATGAATTAAGTATGCAATTTATTTTCATGGAATTTGATAATTAATAAATTATGGATTTATAATCCTAGGTAGCTATATGAGTATGTACATATAGTGTTAGAATAATTTTCTTTTCTCCTTTGCTCTGAAATGCTCTGCCAACTGTTCTTGGCATATGAACGTGATGGCTTATTCATGGATGTTCGCATCAATCAACACTGCCCGGCCATATCCCATATTCTCTTCGCAGACGACATACTGATTTTTGGAAAGGCTACGATTGGTGCGCTTCTTCAAGTTCACAACATCCTAAATACTTTTGCTGGATGGTCCGGACAACGTATCAATTTCTCAAAATCGAGTATCCACTTTAGCAAGGAGGTCGATCCCAACGACCAACGTAGCCTAGCTGCCATCCTCCAACTTGGGTTTATGAAAGTAGACGATAGGTACCTGGGCCATAATCTCCTACAATCTAAAGCCAGACTGGACACCTTCACTCCTCTGATCGAAAAGTGTCATTCCCGCTTGCAGGGGTGGAAATCCAAGCTTCTCTCACACGCAGGGCGTAGTGTTCTGATCAGATCCACCCTGGCCTCGATGCCTATATACTACATGGCAGCATATAATATTCCAAAAGCGATTACTGCCAAGATCTCCAAACTACAGCGTAACTTCTGGTGGGGGCACGAATTGGAAGAGAAGAAAATCCATTTCCTATCCTGGGATAAATTCATGCAACCAAAACGACTAGGAGGCCTGGGCTTCAGGAACCCAGACTGGGTTAATACGGCCCTTGTCGGAAAGCTCACTTGGCGCTTCATCGAAAACCCTAACCAACTCTGGGCTCGTCTTCTCCGTGGTGTCTACTTACAAAATAGATCCTTCTGGCACGTGCCGACACCCAAACGTGCCTCCCCAACGTGGAGGAGTATGCTAACCCCTTATGGCGACTGGTGTATATTGGAAAATCAAAGGCGGTTGGACGGACATCTTGGCGGACCTGGGTACCTAGTCTACCAGGTTTCAGGATTTCATGCAGCCACCTCCCCCCCAACGGACCACGGCTAGTGCGAGAGTTGATGATGCCCCAATCACACAGTTGGAACACTGCTTTTATTAATTCTCTATTCACCCCCATGGAAGCAAAGGCTTTACTATCAATCAAACCTAGCCGAAGGAGACGGTCCAGACCAACTATTTTAGACGTGCTAAAGAAACGGTCACTTCTCTTCCAAGTCTCTCTATGAATCCATCATAGGGCAGGCGGCGAGTGTCTCATCAACTAGCATACACAGTATTGTGTGGAGAAAGCTCTGGGAAGTGAGAAACATATCACCGAGGATCTAGGAATTCATATGGCATGCTCTCAATGATGCGCTTCCCCTCATGTCTGCTATTAGCAGGAGATTCCCCTCCACGAACAATCTATGCCCTTTCTGTCTCAGCCATGAGGAGGAAGTCGATCATCTATTTCTCTACTGCGGCTTGGCTCGCGAGGTCTGGTTTTCTTCGCCTCTGGGCTTGCGCATTGAACAACATTACAAGATCACCACCCTCCTCACGACATGGCTGCTTGATTCAGAAGCGCTAGAAGCATTCAAGATTGGTGCTGCGACCCTTTGGGCGTTGTGGAAGGCGAGATATGCGTGCGGTCTTCCGCTATGAAGCACCTAAGGCTAATGCGATCAATCTTCATGCGGCCCACATCCACCAAGCTCATACCGGAGACCAGCACCCTTCCTCAGCACTCCTTCATGATATGCGCAACGCTGCAACTTCCAATATGACTTGGACGCCCCCACCCGAAAACTGTATCAAAATCAATGTTGACGACACTACGTCGCACCACTCCATTGCAGCGACGGCTATTGCCTGGGACTCCAGAGGAAAGTTCATCACTGTAATATCCGGGACGTCATCCTCCTTCCTCACTGCAGAGATTAGCCTCCAAGCCGAATTAGAAGTGATTCGCCTTGGCATTCACCTGGTAAACACTTTCAAGAACACAAGCATCTACATTGAAGGCGACTCCCTTACAGCTATCCGAATCTTCAATGGTGAGAAATCTCTTATCCTCTGGCGGCTACATTATCTCCTCCAGTCTATCTTTGCTGAACTAGCCTCGTCCAACAAAATCATTTTTATGTTCGTGAGAAGGGCGGGTAATAGAGCAGCACACAATCTAGCTGCATATGCTCTGTCCACCAACATGAAGGCCCGTTATGACTCCGCACCGGAGTGTATCCTCCAGGAGCTAGCTAGAGAAGTTACCCCTCCCGTTACTTTTGGTTGTGATTCCATTGATTAAGTTCTAATAAAGCGTCTATTCCCTCGAATTTTTTTCTTCTTCTCCTGTTTAAAAAATCTGCAAACAAAACAAAGAAAAATAAAGGTTACGGCCTCCGGGGAAGTCGCGCACGAAGCACTGTCCTAAGAGTTAATTCGGATCTATGTGCAGACTTGTTCCGAATGCTCATAGTGGTAAAACCTCCGCTCTACCGGTATCTCCTCGTTGCACACAACTCGGAGAGATTAACCCCGACTTAGCTCTGCCCAGAGCAATGATGTAAAGAAGAGAGAGTTTCGAAGAAGAAGATTTTAGAGAGATATTTTACGTATGATTTTTTGTGTGTGGAGAAGTAGAGGAAGATGACTCAATATATAGGTGAATTCCAACGGACAAAAATAATGACCAATTAATCTATACGTTACAAATGAACAAATCAATGGAAATAAAACCAGGCGTTACAAATACAAAATACATGGAAAAAATGTGGTTCAAAGAACCTGGACAAGATTAAATGTGTCCAAACGTTTCATAATTTAATGACAAGAAAAAAGTTTAATTGGTAAGAGAAACTGGTTTTTGAGAAAATTAGCAGCAACAGCACCAACTATCTCCCCCCCAAAAACCAAGTTCCGAATAAGAAAAAAATGAGTATAAAAGATCTGGGCAGGTTTATACTATGCATAAATAAGATGGACTACAGCCTTAAATTTTACGTAGTGACTATTGTCTTTGTCTGAAGAAGAGCTCGATGGACTACGCCTTGAATCAATCTTCTTGAGCCAGATTCTGAAAATAACACATATAGTACGCTAGAGGTACTTGGGTCTATCGGATGGCGCGTTAGATTAACCATGCGCACTTTTACATATTCATGAGAGTTGTCTTGGATCGCTCTGTCTTATAGTCGCAGCCTTCACGACCTCTCATATAGGTAAGTCCTCAAGGTTTGGTGATATGAATCAACCCTATATATTATACTTGGACTTATTAAGAGTTAAAACTCACCCTAACCTTACCACACATGAACACTGTCACCATAAGGATGGGGTATCGATGTACACATGTACAGCCTCTTGGACATCTATTTTAAGAGAATTTAATCTCAGAGTTAGTATTCCATAATAGTCACCTAGTCCAGCTTGTTCCTACCCATTGAATCGGCTTCTTGGGATTTCCAGTCAGACTCGGTTGGGTTGCCACTGCTGGTGACTAAATTATGGGCTTAACCCTACCCCCTCGATGATTCTAGAATTAATTTTCTAGATAAACTCTTCGTCAAGAGTAAACAGACTCTTCGTCAAGGGATCTGTAAAGTCTTTTATGACTTTTATAGTCAAGAACTATATTTTTGCCTTTTAGGCCTTTTTTATTTATTTTGAAATACAGCTGCATGTACCTGTTCATCTTAGACTTCACAAGATCATGCTTTAGCAGTTCCTTCAGCATAATTTATAGAAAAGACAGGTACAGAAATATGTAGATCATGCATATGCATAATAAGATGCTTGATCTATTCATTTTCGTATATCATGAAGTCATAGCACGAGTAAAATTGGCTTTATTCTACTTGATTTATACATAGTAAGATATCTAGGTGATTCAACTTTAACACAAACTTTGTTTAAATATACTATTTTAAATTCTTGGATACTCCTGGCTTTGATAGTTTGTCACATTGACCTATCAACTATGAGTATCTAAGTTGCTCTATATATGAAACCTTACCCTGGATCTGTCACGCCCCAGAACCAGAATACTGAAGAGCGGGGGCAAACATAGCCAGCTACGAATAATGAAATGCATCTCGCTATACGGTCACGGCTGTCTAGATATATGAGGGTTTAACTACAAGCCATCAGTCTGCTAAGGTCATGAACAAGCCTAGTGTCTCAATCATAAGCAAGTAAGTAAATGTTACAAGATGCAAGATCACCAAATATACAATAGTAAGGCGTCCCATACATTACATATTTAGCTAATCATGAAGCTAGTCATTACAAAATATCAGGACTAGCAAGAGTTTAGTCAATACATGATCAACCCTCGGATTTGTCAATCATGTTACAGCCCGTAGGCAGACAGTAAGTAAGTGCAATCGAGCTAAACAAGTGCTCGTCGACTAAACGCCTAAAAAGAATATTTTTATAATAAGTGGGAGAACAAAAGAAACCCACTCGTTGTCCTGGTTACGCCTGGTGGTCACCATCGGACTAAAAAGTCGGTAGATCCTCTGGAGCTGCTCCGAAATCAGGCCATACAAAACCAGCTGGGTCAGATCCCAGAAGAGCAGGTGCCACAAAGGAAGCTTCACTTAGGGACTAAAACCAGCAATTAGCACAAGAGTATATATAAAGAGTAAGAACTGAAAATATAGGACAAAACATGATGATATACGACGAGATAACCATAGAACTATTCAGATAACCAGATTACAACCCGTAAACCAAATAAGGACCGGGGTTGTAACCCTTCATCTGAACGGAACTTGGTTTCCCACTATTTATCGGCAAGATAATATAAGAAATCAGGTCATGTAACAATCTTGTACAGGATCAAGACAAGACTAGACTAGTTATGCCTCATCCAACAATCACGGCCAAGCAATAAGTACGACTTGATACTTTAACTAACTAGGGTTATCACAGGCCTAGTTACTAGCAAGATGCAGCGAGATTATTCCACAGCCACAAGCCCTGCAGACCATCCAGATTACCCAGGTCGAATATTTGTTCAAGAGGGGGATGCAACACATGACAGTATGCTGGAAATGTGCCCTACTCATCGGCAGGCTACAGATCCACAAGCGCACCCAGGTAACGGGATTGGCTGTAGCTGGAAAATCTCTTCATGACTACTGTGTTATTCTAGTCATTAGCCTTAGTCCATTTCAATAGGTACCCCTGACCATGGTACTCAGGGGTCCCATCCTAAATATGATGCAAGACAAGACTGGTTCATTTGTACAAGCATAATCGCCCACGGTGTCCATGTTATTTATACTTGTCATGTCATGTCATGTTATGTTAGCCGTCGCAACAGCAATTCGAGATATATTGTTTTACTTGTCAAGAGTGTGCCACGACGGGCCACTAGCATGTCATGTTACTTGTCAAGAGTGCACCACTACGGGTCACTATCGTGTTCAGGAAACATGTACAGGATAACATAGTACAAGCATTCATCAAGAGACCCAAGTCACACTGAGGATCATAAGACATGAGCCTAATAATAACAATTAAATCATAAAATACAAGGCTATGGAAGGGGCCATGCGGCTCGGACATATGCGACCAGGGAAAGTGAGTGCATGCGGCTCAGGGGGAACAGGCATATATGGCTCAAAGATGACGGGCGCATATGCGGCTGCGGGAGAGCAACGCTATGCGGCTAAAAAGGGGGCATGAGCTTATACGGCTGGGAATGGAGGGGGTCTTATGCGGATACGGGAGAGCCGAGTCCCATGCGGCCAGAGAGAGAAGTCCATACGGCTCGGAAGAGACTCGGTTGATGCGGCTCAGAAAAAATGAGCTTATGCGGCTGGAGGATTTCGAGTTCATGCGGCTCAATTAATCAGGGCACATGCAGCTCGGGTTATCGATTCATGCGGCTGGGAAGGGGACAGTTCATGCGGCAAGGGTGATGAGCATGTGTAGAAAAGGAGCAACGCCATACGGCTGAAGGAAATGTGGGCCTATACGGCTAGAAGTGAATGATTTATGTGGCTGAAAGAACGGAAGTTCATGCGACTACGAAAAAGGAGTCTCATGCGGCTGGCAAGGAGCCCATGGCCTATGTGGCTGAGAAAGCTTGCCGCATGGAAATCTATGCTGTCAAGTACAACCATGCGACCAGGAAAGGCTATGCGACCATGAACTGCCATGCGACTGCAGTGTTCTTCTTCTCTACTAAATTCGAGAAGAAGAGTCATGGACTCCCTTCTTCAAAGCTTCATAAATCCTTCATCCCAAGTTTAAATCCAGACTTCCATAGGTCAAAATAGGGCAGAATAAAATTCTCTACAACATGGAACCATCAGAACTTAATAATAACAAGATTAAATAGATCAAACCCAAAAAATCCAAAAATAAAATAAACTTAGATCTACAAGCAATTAGCCATGGAAATTGAAAATGCTAAGTACTAAAGTGTTTTAGAATGCTGTGAAGAAGAGAATGGAACAATAAAACTTGAGTTCCTCCATGAAACAAGATGCACTTGCCTAAGCTCTCCTGGTAGGTGGAGAGAATTAATGGAGGAAGAAGAGTGAATGAGGAGAGAGAAGAGGGTGGGGTTAATAAATTAAGATGGTGGTTGTAGGTGAGGGTTCTTCTTTGGTTCATGATGAACCCAAGGCAAACCAAGCCTAGCCGAACCAAACCAAAATGAACCAAGTCAAGCCAAGCCACACCAGAAAGAGCCCAAAATAAGCTAAACCAGGATCAAGACAAGCATGACAAGTCTAACTACAGGTCGGGATTCCGTATACGTATACCAAAATACGTAATACGAACGACGGGCATTACAACTTTATCCACCTTAAAAGAATTTCGTCCTCGGAATTTAATTAAGTGGCTAGAGAGATAAGGACAAGCCATACTAAGCAATCAATCATGCAAGCAAGGAATTTGAAGGCATGAGGAAGAGGAAAGACATCCTGCTAGGAACCTCTCTGCCGGTTCTGAATCTGAGCTTGGACCTGGGCATATTGCTGGGGTCTCTGCTGCTGGAAAACTTGTGCCTGAGGCGACAATGGCCTCGGAGGCTGGTACTGCTGTTGTACTGGTGCTGGAGCTGGTCCCCTAATCGATGGACTGGTTAGGTTCGTCGACGATGAGCTGGCCCTATTCGGGCAGGATCCTATCTTGTGATCCGGTACCCCATAAGCCAAACACAATCCCTGTGCTCTGCGATACTCCGAAACAACGTGTCCTGGCTTTCCATAATGAGTGCAGCCCATTGCGGAAGACTGCTTCTGCTTCTGTTGCTGAGGGGACGTCGGAGTCGAATGCTGAACCGACGTAACCGAATCCGCCCTTTGGGGAGCTCCAATAGTCAAAGCCCTAGCTGCCGGGGCTGGTACTGAAGACTGGGTCATCTGGCCGCGAGATTGCTTCCGACCTCTGGTCCTGTCCACTATCCTCTGGGAGGTATACTCATGCCTCCTAGCTGCTCTCAAGATCGCATCAAAAGTCTGATGCTCAAACTGCTCCACGGCTAACAAAATCTCCAGGTGAAGCCCTTGCTGGAACCGCTGGGCTCTATCGAACTCGATTACCACCAAGGTAGGAGCAAACCAACTGAGTCTCAAAAACTCGGCCGTATATCCGTCGACCATCCTGCCCATCTGCTTCAGATTGGTGAACCTCGTCTGTAGATCGTACCGAACTACAGCATCAAAATACTTGGTCTGAAATCTCTCTCGGAATACTGTCCAAGCAATAGGGGCCACTAATCCCACGGCCTGTGCCGCCCACCAGCTATAGGCAAGATACAATAACTGCAGGTGCACTACGCCACCTTCTCATTCTCTGGAGTCCTGGATGCCTCCAATATCACCTCTGTGTCCTGAAGCCATGCATCAGCAGCGATAGCATCTTCGCTACCATCGAAGAATGGAGGGTTCAGGCGCTTGAAGCTGTTGGCCGTACTGTTACCTGGATGACCACCTCTGTTCAGAGCGTCTTGTACTGCCTGGTGCAATACATCACCTCGACGATCTTGATAAGCTAACAATGTCCTGATGAGACCCACCAAGGTGCCATCATCAGGCTCTGCAGGCTGGACTGGCTGAACTGGTGGCTCTGGATCCCCAGTAGGCATGACTGGAGGCTACTCCCAAATGCTGGGCTTGATCTCCAGGTTGTTGCTGATCCACGGGAGGTGCTCCGCCTCGCTGATCGGCAGGGCCAGGTACAACACTACCAGAATACATCGTTTTAGCGACGCCTAAAGACGTCGCAAAAATGACAATTTTCGTCGCTAAAAATTTTAGCGACAAAATTACCGACGTTTTGGGCTGGTCGCGGAAATGTAAGTCGCTGATCTTCAAAACGTCGCCAAACGTCGCAAGTACCGACGTATATTACGTCGGTATATTACCGACGTCTACCGTCGTGTCGTCGTTGTATTAGCGACGTGTTTGACGTCGCTACGCGTCGGTAACTTTACCGACGATTACCGTCGTGTTTTCGGTGGTTTAGTGACGTGTTCAAAGTCGCTATACGTCGGTAAAGTCCTGGAATTCTTGGGATGATTATCGACGTGCACCGACGTTTACCGACGTTCTCCGACGTATAATGACATCAGTAAACGTCGGTACCCTGGAAAATATTGCAGATTTATCGACGTTTACCGACGCAAACGTACGTCGGTGGACGTCGGTAAACATTGGTGAACGTCGCTAAATCTGCAAAAAAAATAAAAAATAAAATACAGAATATCTATTTCTCCCTGCAGTTTAAAAAGATAACCATTTCTCACTGTAGAATAGGATCCAAACAATCACAGAATGTCCATTTCTCGCTGTACACAGGTTTTAGTCCCTATAACCAAGTCTACAACAATCACACAATATCCAGTTCTCAGAATGTCCATTTCTCACTGTACACAGATTTCAGTCCCTATAGCCAAGTCTACAACAATCACTACCAAAATTTTTTGATTTAGCGACGGCCAGATCCGTCGCCCGTCCGACGGAAATTTCTATTAGCGACCGATCACTGACGGGTCTTGGCCAAAAAAATCCGTCGGCAATCAGCTCGTCGCTAATAACGGTCCGTCGCTACGTAGTCGTCAAGTGACGGAATAGCGACGGCATTTCAACTTCACAATACGAAGCATTATCGACTACTTTCCGACGATACTAATCCGAAATGGTATATAATCCAACACGGCCGATACCTATCGGATATGACCGATACCAAATCGATAAGGCCAATATGAATCCTAGCTATACGGCCGATACATGTCGGATAGGACGATACCAATTCGCTAAGACCAATACCAACCGATACGGCCCATACCAAAACGATAGATCGATACTAATCCGATACGGTCAATACTTATAAGTACCTACGGTCCAGAGGTTGATCCGCTAGTACATCTATGTACAATCGACAAATAACGATCTATTTCAATTTGGATGTAAAAATCTGTATCGTAAGACAAACTAAACATAATCAGTTCTATTTCACATGCTTAATTGCCAAGTATGGAAACGAATGGCTCAGAACACAACCCAAAATTCATTCTAGCATACATTAGTGTGAATCATCTATGTTCTGTACATATGGTGTAGTATATGTTCTTATCGTATCTAGTATCTGAAGGATATAACAGAATCAAGATGAACTCACATAATGTAATACTAAGACATCATCTACTACTATATAAGATATAGTGATAGGTTGTCGTATCATCATTGCCGAGGGATGAGGGTCGGAGGACAGTCAACTTTATCTACGGCTACATAGTTTCTCTGCCTCGCCAGTCGAATGGCTTAATTGCCAAGTATGGGAACGAATGGCTCAGAACACAACCCAAAATTCATTCTAGCATACATTAGTGTGAATCATCTATGTTCTGTACATATGGTAGTATATGTTCTTATCGTATCTAGTATCTAAAGAATGTAACAGAATCAAGATGAACTCACATAATGTAATACTTGTTTGCAAAAACAAAAGTATGAAACTTTATTGATACAAACTTTATAAAGATTACAAGAATTCTGGGAAAGTACAACTATAGGAATCCAATCTAGAAGACGATTGCTTTATCCCATGGACGATGTGAAATTTGAAGACGGTAGCTTCTGAAGTTGAAGTTGAAGGCAAAAGCCTCGAAAATTTGAAGACAAAAGCCTCGGAAGAATGCAGCAGCACTTGGGCAAGAACTCCTGATCTCTGGTGATGATCTCTGATCTCTGTGATGCCCTTGAATGAAGACTTAAAACTCTATTTATAGAGTTCTGGAAATAACTAATTTTTAGTTATTCTGGATGGCGCAAGTTGGATTGCGTAGGAACTGGATTACGCAGCATCAGACTGCACAGGCAGTTGTCTGGTTATAGGCTGACTGTCTTGGACACATGGCATCATTTGATTGAAATGCGCATGATCGTGTGAAGACGGTTGCCATGTAACGAGCAATTGATGGCATGAATGCCACGTATACTTTTGTTAGTTGACATGATGAAGTGCTACATGAATTGCGCTGACTTCGGATTATGCTGACATAGATTGTGCAGACACTGGATTGCGCAGGCACTGGATTGCGCTGTATGTACAGCTGTCTCGAGCGCTGTGCGACGTAATAAACGAATAGTCTTCTCGTTTTTCGTGCTGTCAGCTGTCAGAAAGATTTGATTTTGTCAGATAATGATGACATTGCCACGTCAGCCTGCGCAATTGAAAGTGTGCGCAGTCCATTGTGCGCAATCGGAATGATGCGCAATCTGATGTCTGCGCAGTTCACTTGATAGTTGTATTTCTTGATTTTCTGACTTTGCTGATAGGTGCAACTTGATTTTTTAGGACCTACAAGACCCCCTTCAAAGTTTTCGAAAGTTGAATTTATTCAAAGTTTCGAAATACTTTGAATTTCAAAATTTAAAATCAAGTTGCGCATGAGCTGTCTGCGCAATCGGATGAGTCGATCCGACTTTTTTGGCGCAGTCTGAGGCAGCCGTTACTCTTTGAAAAACTATAAATAGTTCTCTTCAATACTCATTTTATTCTTTACTTTGCTTTTGTGTTTTAAGAAAGAAGTCTCGAGCCTATTCCTCATTTCTTCTCCATCGAATCTCCATGGCACCCAAGCGTTCTTCCGCCGCTGCCAAGGGCAAAGCCCCCGCCGAGCCTTCGGCTAGGGTTGCACATCGTTCTTCTCGACATGAGACTGCGCATCCTGCGTTGCAAGGTAGATGACTCAATCGAAAACTCTTTTTAGAGTTTTTCGACTTCACTGATCTTAAAAATCTATCTCTTTTTAGAGATGTGATCATATTGCGCCACCCTTTTTAGGGTCTTGGTTGCACGAACTAGTTATTCTTCATTTTTATGAAGAATACTTTCTTGCGTAATCGGTTGAACTGCGCTGACAAAAGTCAGCACAATCTGCTAATTTTGTGCAGGATTGCCAGCACAATTTGATGCTAGCGCAAACTGATGGATGCGCAATCCGATGGTTGCACAATCTGATGGTTGCGCAGTCTGATGGTTGTGCAATCTGATGGTTGCGTAATCTGATGGTTGCGCAGTCTGATGGTTGCGCAATCTGATGGTTGCGCAGTCTGATGGTAACATCCTTGATTTTTTTCTGTGCTAAATTTTTGTTTTCTCTGTTTGATGCAGTTGATACCAGAGAAGATCCGGGGTATGAGAACTTTGTAGGAACTCTTTCAGAATCGGAATTCAAAGAGGACCTGTCCCATGTGCACTATCCACAGTATGATCTGCCAGCTTCCCGCCAAGCTATCTTGGTAACCCAAGATAATGAAACTCTGTTATGTATGAATGGGCAACCTTTGGAGTCGACAGATGCTATCGTTCACAAAAAGCCCCTATTTCTGTTTGGTAAAGCTTTTGAGAAGAGCTCTCAGCCGAAGCCACGGATGGAAGAACGGATTTTCCAACAGAAAGACAAGATAATCTCGATACCAAATGTCTCCCGCTGTCTCCCCTTATCTCGATATGCTCATACAAGCTATCCGAGGAAAATGGAATGGAATCTCACACCTTTTCAGGATGCTCGTCCAGGAAAGATTTATGTAGAAGGGGCCTAACAAGAAAGACATGTTCTACAGTTCTTCGAAACGATACAGTGTCTTGCTCAGAGGTTTAAAATTCGGTTGTATTTCGTCGAAAAATTCTTTTTTGTTAATGCCTGTGAGAGTTCCAATATTCGCGAATGAGTTCGCGAAGGTCGAAGGGAAGTATCCAGATCAGGACCTCAGATTAACTGGACTGGTGAACCCAGAATATAAGAGATGGAGTTGTATAGCAAACTGGATTTTGACTAAGTTTGAAGAAAAACTTCAGCAGATTAACTTGTATCAAGCAGTGCATGCCACTGTTTACGGTTTTGCCCACAATCTGCATCTATTTCTGGCTCTAGCAGAAAGATACAACTATAGAACAGGGACTTTTATGACTCCCTGCGGAGAGATCGGGTTTGCCCTTCACGAGATGCAGTACATCTCTTACCTGCCGATGGGGGATGTTCCGTATGAGGAATTTGTTCCAACTAATGATGAGTTGGACAAACTTCGAAAAGAATGCAGCCATGGTAGAAGTCTTCGAAGAATTGCTGTGTCATTATAAAATCTGTACTTTGTTTTACAAAAGTGGTACATCTGGTACCTGCTATTCATCAAAATGGTTGCCTTATCTGTTCCTCAACCATATTGAAGAAAAGAAGACCAAGGAATATGACAACTGCTATCCCGACTTCTTTAAACCACTGAGCAGCACTGAGGTTGTGAAGTTAATGGAGATAAGTGGTGACTTGGATGTCGAGATCAAGGACGATCATCAATGTCCTCCTCTGAAGAAAGGAGACACTCTCGAGAGTTATATGAGAATGGGATATCGATTTATGTCAAAAGAAGCCCAATTGGCAGGTTTTTTGACATATTGGCTCCGCAGATTCGTCGTTCCCGGATCAAGTGCCGTAGACCACTTCCATCGCGGTGTTCTTTTTGCTGCCGTTCGACTAGTCTTCGGCTACAAGATGGATCTCTTATAGGCGATGACTTGTAGAATGAACGCCAGTCTCCGCCTGTACGTTGAATTGATGCTGAAAGCTAAGGGCGAGAAAGAGTTTCCTCGGCTAAAATTGCCGTATACTTATCTGTTCGGGTGGTTGCTTTTACACCATCCTACTTTGATGGACCCCGACATGGGACCAGTCGGTGGCAGCTTTTTACGGAGATTCTCCCACGGAAAGTGGAAATACACTTCTTTGAGGGATTGCAGATATGCTTTAAACCTTGGCAGAGGATGGAACTTCTATTGCGCTTATCCTCCTGCCGGATATGAACAAATGCCGACCAACATGGTTGACTCAAAGATGCAACCTTTGAGCCGTACAGCTTTTAATTGGTTGAAGACAATTCGTCCATCCCACTTGGTATATCGGTTTGAAGAAGAATGCTACTTGGAGCCATATCTTCCCAGCCGGTTTGCTCGACAGTTTGGATATGACCAATTCCACGTAGGTAATGCTATCTCATGCCTACAAGGAAAAGGTTTCTTGATAGATGGAGCCCGAGCTTGGGCTTATTACAATGCACGAGATACGAAAGTAACGTTCTCGATGCCGGTGAATAGTAATCATGGCCCTCGTATGCTGTTCACATATTCGGTGTTTTATACATCATCGAACACTTTTGCCAAGAACTTCAATATTGCAGATAGCTTCGCGTCTGCAATTAGATTGAAGAAGGGAGGAGTCATCATGTCACTTCCAGGTAACGATGAGGTGCACGAGCCAGTGGATGCACCCTTAGAAGTTTCGAGGGACGTTATGTTCCCTGAAGAGGTTAACGCGCCACTGCGTGTTTCTTTGAAGGTTGCTAAATCTCCGGCCAAGAAGCGAAGGAGAGAGGAGCCTTCCGTTCCAGCTGCGAAGAAGAAACTGATCTTGGATCATTCTTCAGAAAAGATTACTACCAGATCTCAATCTCGGCAGCTGGCCGAGACAATTCAGTGGGAAAAAGCTGCCACACCGACCTCTGTTCAAAAACAAGTCGAGGTAATAAACATAGAGAGTCCTGAGAGACCTCTACATAGGAAGAAAAGGTTGGTCCGCAGAGGACAAGTTTTGTCTTCGATCGTGATAGACGCTGCAGCGGGACTCACCATGCCCTCTCCCACTCCTGTTTCCGAGGCTGGGAATAAAACTTCCAGTCCAGAACAGAGAAAGGAAATTAAGCAGAGGGAAGAGCTGGACCAGAGAAATGAGGCTGAAGAGCCCAGAGATAACATTGTAGAGGAAGAGCATAATACCGTACGATCTCCTTCACCTGCTGCGGAGACTACTCAACTTCCTCTTACACCTGGAGCAACCCTTGCTGAAGAAGATCGTTTGATGATCGAAGCTTTATATGGCTGTGACTTCGGTTATCAAGAAGAAGCTGATCAGGCCGCTGATGCTGCTAGTGAAGAAGCTTCCGAAGACAGCGAGAACGAGGAGAGCACCTCATCAGAAGCTGCTGATGAGACACAAAATCAGGAAGAGAATGTTGAGATCCAGACATCCCCTCGAAACACTCTGACTCCTGAAAAGGCTGAGGTGCCGAGATCTCCGGAGAAAACTGCTGATGAAGAGGTGGATGTGGAGAAAACTCCAATTGCTGCTCCCGAAGGTATTGTAATAAAATTAGCGATCTTCTTTTAATAAATAACTTGATAGCTAACATCGTTACTTTTATCCATACAGAATTCGGATCCTCTTCTGCTCCTTAAACATGCATGGACATAGTACTGGCAACGACAATTGCCAGTAGCAGCCGCCATTTATCTTGTGGCTCTGAAGCAGGAAGTAGCCAGGCCGTAGCGTCTGAAGCTACTTCTGCTCAGCTACAGTCTGTTCCTGCAGATGATAAGCCTGTTGCTGGATCCACCCATGGTAAGACTGTTTTCACTTTTGATTCTCTTTATCAATAGCCAATAACAAACAAAGTGACAGTATTTGATTTTGCAGAGGAACAACCAGAAGGTGCAACCAGCTCCACTTTGGTTCCCTTATTCAAAGAGCCTGCTGTTCAGATACGAGAAATTGAGCGTCCTGCCGCTTCGTCATCAACAGGAGTTGCTGCGCGACTCCTGGTGCTCTGGCGATTAATCAGCTTGTCATCCAATCATTCACCAAATGCTTCTTCGAGTCCTTGGGACCTCTGATCAATAGAATGATGGATAAAGAAGATGCTAATTTTTACATAGTTAGAGGTCCGACCTCTTTCTTGGTGAAGGCCATCCAGGAGCAAGGTGATGAGGCTCAGGCCACTCTCCTTGACCATATATTGAATGAGCTGGAAATCTCCATAAAGAACTATAAAGATCTCAACAAAGGGGAAGTGGAACCTTTAGTGCAGGCAGAGTTTGAACAAATGGCTCAAGCAGCTGCAATTGAAAGAGTGAATCTCCAGAACCTCTTGGATGCTTATACTACTAAATCTGCTGAATATAATTCCAAGTTGGAATCGGTGATCTCAACATCTGAGAGAAGAGAGAGAAGGATTGCTGAACTGAGAATGGAAATTGCTCGTCTCGAAGAGGAACTGGAAAATGAAGTTAAAGAGCATCAGACTACAGTCCAACAAATTGATGCTCTAACTCAAGAAAGAAACGAGTATATAGCAGCTCATGATGCGGAAATCACTCGCCGAATGGTAACCATGCCCATTTTTAATGAAGAATCTGGGATGGAAGAGGCCAGAAGGAGAGTGATGGCATCTCGTGAAGAACGGTTACAGATTTTGAAACAACAAATTGCTAATCTGAAGATGCCTCCATCTCAGTAGAAAGAACATTTTGTATCTTTTTGTCTTTCTTTATGCTATGTATGTAATGTCTTAAATTTTGATCAATAAAAGACATTTTGTTGTGACTCTATTATTTCTTACATATCTTGTTCAGATACAAATAATAGCGATAGAAAATATATTCAGAGGTGCAGGACATGATATATTTCTTGATGATTTTGTAGAAAATAATTATATTCATTATATCTGCTCAGAGATAATATGGACGTGGCAGAATATAATTTGTCGAATATTATTATTTCAAAATAGACAACTTAATCGAAGATGACAAGTTGCTGATATGGATAAATGAACGAAAATGAATCGTCAAAAAGGTGTGAATGAAATAAATGAACAAAATGAATCGTCAGGATGAACGGATGGACCGTCAAATGAATTGAATGAACGGGTGAACCGTCGGATGAATGTGAATGAATGGATGAACCGTCTGATGAACGGATGAACCGTCGGATGAATGTGAATGAACGGATGAACCGTCTAATGAACGGATGAACCGTCGGATGAATGTGAATGAACGGATGAATGATAATGAACAGGCGTACCGTCAGATGATGATGATGGTGATAAACGACGAAACCGTCAGATGATATAAATAAACGGGTGAACAGTCAGATGATGAATAAACGGACGAGCCGTCAGATGATTGTGTTGTTTCGTTGTCTTGAGAATCTCCGCCTATAAATAGAACAGAAATCTGGAAGAAATGATCATTTCCACTTTTCAACATAAAGATGTCGTCCGGAGATGCATCCAAGAAGGCTGAAATTACCCGAAAGGTTGAAGCGGGCATTGAAGAAGGTCTTACCGAACCAGTCCAGCCAAAGTAGACGGAAGCAGGCGAAGGTTCGTCCACACCCAAACCACCGCGGGATATCCTGGATTTTCTGCTTGAACCAGGGAAGACTGAAGAGGAAGAGACCATGAGAATGACTGCCTGCAAATTCTTGGTGGGCTCGAGCAAGGATGTTCTTGACTCTTTTACTGATTATGTCTTTGATAAGGACGGCAGTGATCCACGCCCTAATGTTGAGAAGGACGATAGCGACCTTCCTTGATATCATGTAACATCATTTATGATAAAAATAAAAATTAAACTTTATTTATGAATTGTCTGATCTTATTTACATAAAATCTCTGTTACATTTATACATAATATTTCTTGAGGAATTTGCCATTGATAGGCCTCATTGCAACTCGACCATCTAACTCTGAAAGCTGATAAGCTCCATTCGAAAAAACTTTGCTGACAACGTAAGGTCCTTCCCACTTCGCATCGAACTTGCCTTTTCTTGAGTGAGTCATAGTCATGGGACGTCTGACTGCTAAAATGAGTTCTCCTTGTTGAAAGGCTCTGACTTTAACTTCGCGGTTGAAAGTCTTCGATATGCGGGCTTGATATAACTCAATATGCTGTTGAGCCAATAGCCGCTTCTCATCGAGCGCTTCTAATTCTTGAAGTCGTAGAAGATCGTTGTTATCTGTAGTAAGTTCATTAGCAATGGCAATCCTTAAAGAAGGAATTTGAAGTTCTAGAGGCAGAACTGCTTCACAACCATACACCAAAGAGAAAGGTGTAAAGCCTGTGGGATTGCGGACTATAGTGCGGTAGGCCCAACGACATTCACCAAGCTTTTTATTCTAATTTCGTTTGTTAGTAGATACAAACTTCTTGAGGAGCTTAATGATGGTTTTGTTGAAAGTTTTAGCTAATCCATTAGCAGCAGGATTGTAGGCTGTCGAAGCGACATTGTCAATTCGGTAATCATCACAGAATCTGGTGAACTTCTGGCTGATAAATTGAGGTCCGTTGTCATGGATAATTCGTCGAGGTACACCAAATCGATAGATGACATGGTGTTTGACGAAGTTGATGATGCTGCTGGTCTTGACTTCAGCCAAAGGTATAGCTTCAGCCCATTTGGAGAAGTAATCGGTTATTGCCAGTATGAACCAATGTCCTCTAGAAGAAAGGATTGATATGACCGATAATGTCCATACCCCAAGCTTCAAAAGGCCATGAAGCAGCCGTCGGATGCAGAAATTCAGATGGTTGATGAATAAAATCTGCATGGATTTGACAAGCTCGACATTTCCTTGCATAATCGATGGCATCAGATACCATAGAGGGCCAGTAGTAACCCATATGGCGGATACGATCCTGTAGCTTAGGACCAGGTTGATGTGCTCCGCAGACACCGTCGTGAGCTTCACGCAGTACTTGTTTTGCTTCGTCACCAGCTAGACAGCGCAAGAGTAAGCCATCAT
Source organism: Iris pallida (assembly GCA_029216955.1). Classification (NCBI taxonomy): domain Eukaryota; kingdom Viridiplantae; phylum Streptophyta; class Magnoliopsida; order Asparagales; family Iridaceae; genus Iris; species Iris pallida. The sequence goes on from JANAVB010014398.1 coordinate 12,960,315, forward strand.
AAGTCCGCCGGTAGAGAGTTTTGGTGGTCTGATTGTAATAGAATCGGAGAGACCTTCGACGAATATTCGTAGCTTCTTTGGGATCTTCAGGGAGTATGTCGTGAACTACGAAGTCGATGAAAGGAGTTCTCCAATCTTCACTGATAACATTGACTTCAGTAAGATTACTGAACTCAATATTACAATTGTTTTCGATACAGAATAATTCTCGATTAGATATGACCACCACTTGTTGTCTTCTGATAGGGATGGCTAGGACTGCTACAAGATTGGCCAAAGCATCTGCCTCAGTATTGCAAGCTCGGCGTACATATTCAATGAAGAAGGCTTTGAATGATGTAGCCATGTTGATTGCCACTTCATGATAAGGCACTAGGTCTTGATGGCGAACTTCATAGGTTCCTCTAACTTGATTAATAACCAACTTAGAATCGCCATAGACTTCAAGATACTCGACGTCGAGTTGCTTGGCTAGCTGAAGGCCGATGAGTAGAGCATTGTACTCTGCCACATTATTGGAGAAAGGCTCATCTAAGGAGTAGGCTCTTTGAATAACTGACCCGTCTGGAGAAACAAGGACAACTCCAACTCCTGCGACGATGGCACCATTGGGTCCGATCCTGGACGTACCGTCAAAGAATAGACGCCAAGTAGGAAATTCTTCAGAGACTGTGTTAGATTCTAATGTCTCGTCTGGAATTTTATCATAAAGTTTAGATGTTTCTGGCACAGGATGAGCTGCTAAGAAATCCGCCAGGGCTTGACCTTTGACAGACTTTTGAGAAACATATACCATGTCATATTGGGCTAGCAGAATGGCCCATCTAGCCAGCCGAGAGTTGAGTGTGCTAGGCTTCTTCATGAGTACCCGAAGAGGGTTAACTCGGGATATGACATGAATAGTTTGACCAATGATGTAATGCCGAGTCTTTTGAACAGCAAATATGAGAGCTAGGCATTCTTTTTTGACCGGACTATAACGGTGTTCAGCACCAATCATAGTACGACTGAGATAATAAATAGCTTGTTCGTGGCCTTCTTTGTTCTTTTGGGCAAGTAAAGCACCCAATGAATGGTCCATAGCACGGACATATATTAAGAACGGTATGCCAAAGATGGGTGGCACCAAGACTGGTGGGTTCATGAGATACCGCTTGATATCTTCGAATGCTCGTTGACATTCTTCAGTCCAAACGAAAGATACACCCTTCTTCATGAGTTGAGTGAATGGTCTGCAGCGTCTAGACAGATTCGAAATAAATCTCCTGATGTATGCAAGTCGACCTTGGAATCCTCGTAGCTCTTTAGGTTGCGTGGATGACGCATCTCTTGAATGGCTTTGATCTTCTCGGGATCCACGTGTATACCCTTAGAGGTAATGACGAAGCTGAGAAATTTGCCACTAGAGACACCCAAGAATGACTTGGTGGGATTCATTTTGAGTTGATGTTGGCGCATGAGATTGAAGATAGTTCTCAAGTCTTGGATGTGATCTTCCTTCAGACGACTCTTGACAGCAATGTCGTCAACGTAGCATTCGACAGTCTTACGTAGATGATCTCGAAAGATGGTACTCATGGCTCGTTGGTATGTTGCACCAGCATTCTTGAGACCAAACGGCATTACAGTATAGCAATAGACTCCACGAGGAGTGCGAAAAGAAGTATGCTTTTCATCTTCAGGATGCATCCGAATCTGATTGTATCCGGAGAATCCGTCTATGAAAGATATTCTTTCGAACCCACAGGTGTTGTCGATCATAACGTCCGTGATAGGAAGGGGAAATTCATCTTTTGGATATGCTTCATTAAGATCCCGAAAGTCGATACAGACTCGAACTTTGCCGGTTTTCTTTAGAACTGGGACAACATTGGCTACCCAATCAGGATGCTGTTCTTCTCGAATAAAGCCACAAGCGATGAGCTTCTTGACTTTATCGTCGATTGCGTCCATCATTTCTGGCTTGAAACGCCGTTGTTGTTGTTTGACCGTTTTGCATTCGGAAAAATGTTCAGTTTGTGAGTAGCGACTTTAGGATCCAGTCCTGGCATGTCTTCATAGCTCCAGGCAAAGACATCAATGTATTCTTTAATCAGAAAAATTAATTCTTGTTTATCTGCCTCTGGAAGGTTCTTGCTGATGAATATTGGACGAGGTGACCCGCTCTCTCCTATATCAATTTGAACTAATTGATCTTCGGTAGAAGGTTCTCGTTGTTCGAATCGGAGTTCCCATTGGGTATCCATTCGTTGAGCCCAAGGATCTGTTTCAGAACTTTTTTAATATCCTCGTCATAGCCTTCTGGAAGTTCAACAGAGACCATATTAGAAGATACAGTCAGCCGATGAATTTGACCGATGCTGGTGTCAGAATCCCACGAGCTTGAATCAGAAGAGTTAGAACGCTCCTCGCTATCAGATTCAGAGACTGCTGGGGATAACATCGGAGGAGAAGCATATCCGAGACCTCTTTTGGTCCTGCTGTAGTACATATCTGACTTTTGTCACCCCCAGTTTTCAAATTAGGGGTATTTTTGTCATTTTTCAAGTTTTATAATTTTTTAGAAATTTTTATTTATTTTATGTGATTTTTTGGGATTTATTTGGTTTGGTTTGGATTTTATCCAATTCGGACCCAAATTGGAGACCCGGGTAGCCTGGACCCTAGTGGAACCCACATACTAGCTGGACTTGGCCCACATACCATCATAATTAGGTTAGAAATTATAAACCCTATTTCATGGCTTAATTAGTCATTTTAGAGCATAATTAGAATTTAGAAATTAGACCGAACCAACCCGAAACAAACCCGAACCAAACCCAACCAAGTCTATTGGGTTGGAGGGTTATTGGATCCACCCAAAACCCAATAACCCCCCCCCCCCCCCACCACTTGGCCGGCCACAAGAAACCCCCTTTTCTTCCTCATTAAGCAAAGCTCTCTCTCTCTCTCTCAAATTCTTTCTTTCTTTTCAAAGCTCTCTCTCTCTCTCCAAAGAACCTACTTTAGGTATGAATTTAATTCTCCATTTATTCTCCTTTTCCATTTATTACTTTCACAATAAGTGTAGAGAAGAGGATGTCACGCCCCGAGTCGGCAACATTCGTCCCCGATGTTAATTTTGCCGATTCGATCGTCCTCGCTAAGGCGTGATACCGTACGAGCCTGGAGTTGCGCTCGTGCAAGGCAAGATGACAAGTTCTCAAACGGTTATCTTTTGATTTTGATATTAATATGCCAAGTCGAAACTTCACAAATCACATCAGAATATAAGACGCAGTATAGGAAGATAGAAATGCTTTTCATTCATAGCTTGCAACGAAGTGCAAGTCGTAATTTACATTGGATGCCGTTGCGGCTACATTGATTGAAAACGGAAAGAAAATACATTCAACAAGTTGCCTGAACTATGCTTGCCGTCCCATATATTCGTCCCTTTATACATAAGCCGTCGATTGAATTGGCTTCAAAATACTTCAGTATAGGAAGAGCTTCAAAACGCCTCTCCGTACTTCAGCTTCATTTTAGGTTGGAGCGCCCGCCGCACCTGGGGAAATTGGGGGAGGGGATTAGCACACTTGCTAAGTGGACGAGACGAACCAACTCGTCTAAATCGACTGATTGTTAGGATAGGCATGCTTTAGAGTTGTCTTTCTATTAGAACTAAATGAATTCAGTTCATATTCGATAGCCGTCTTTGAGTATTAAAGCATACAACATAACATCGCAGTTTATCATATTTCTTACCACGGCCGTGCTCGTCCCTGCATGAAAACAGAGATAATATTTACACCTGCATAAGACAATAGGTGAGCATGCAACTATCTTATATGCGGTCATTGGTGCTACGCACCACTAGGAACTTAATCGAAGTTGGCATGCGACGCAACCCGTTCAGCCTAGGTTGCAAGCCTTACTGAAGGTCCCGCATGCCTCGCGCCGAAGCACGATAAATTATTCCCCCTAGGACGAATCGGTTCCGATGCCCCGGATACCGTTTCGAGGAAAACGAACTTGTGCACAAGCTGTCCATGACCATGCCTATGTGCGAATATTTCATATGTGCGAACTATTTTGTATAGCGCGGATAGTATCGAACGACATTATTATTTCTCGCAACTCATGCAACGATTCATTTTCCCCAAAGCCGTACACCGATTTAGCGTCCCGTGGGCACCAAATTGTTCGAGGCATCATAACCCATGATCGACGTTTCATAATATTTTGCAGCAGATGAAATAGTCTATCTTTTTACTAGAACCTTAAACTTTTCCAGTTATGTGAGAAACTTGTATTTTTCCGAGTAGATTACTCAAAATCGATACGTTTTTCCCGAGTTCTTGACTTAGTGGATTGGCATGCAATTAACTTGGCATCGTTCGATTTGAATGAATTCGAGGCAAGGAATAAGTTTGCGGGACAGAATAGAAAAGAAGGCCGAATCACCCACCGATTACTTTGCTTCGTGCCGATCGTCCAAGCGCTACGCGACGTCAATCCTTAGTTACGCGAGCTCCTGCAATGACACCAACGCTTTGTTAGAATTCCTTCTTTTCCCCTTGCATCGAAATTGTAATTGTATCCATGAAAATGATACGAAAGCACTTCATCAAGCCCAGCGGCAAAGCTCCAAAAAAACCATACAGCGGTCCGGTCCCGTCGAAGGGACTCTTATAGAGAGCTCACTCGCCGAGACGCAGCCCGCTGCATCTAGGACTTATTCCAACAGAAGTCGTTCCATTAGTTGGATCGATTCTCGTAACTTCCGTCTAAATCGATTTGAATCGATGCCGCAAGGCGTTAACGTTTACCAAGCTTAGCGATCGAGTCAGATGGCCATCTAAGTTTCCGGCCGATCTGACTCGGCGCTAGCATATTATGAAGTTCCGTCGCCTATCGAAAGCGGGGCGCTACATATTATACCACTAAGAAAAAGTTTCGTCCCGAAACTTAAGAACAAGGGTCTGACCTTAATTTAGACAAACAACGCGGGGTACTTCTCTTTCATCTCCGCCTCCATCTCCACGTCGACTCCTCGACTGAATGGTTCCGCCAAAGCACGCGGACCAAGGACATCGATCGATTTCGCAGCACCTTCTCCTTGCGGTCCAAAATTTGAATAGGCTCCTCCGAGTAAGACAAGTCAGTACGTAGCTCCAACTGATCGAAGCTGACCACATGACTTGGATCGTGCACGTATTTTCGAAGTTGTAAAACGTGGAAAACATCGTGCACATCAGCTAAGGCAGGAGGTAGTGCGATCCGATAAGCAACCGTCGTAACTCGCTCAATGATCTCGAAGGGGCCTACAAATCTCGGGCTCAACTTGCCTTTAACGCCGAACCGCATCACACCGCGCATGGGCGTTACTTTTAGAAACACATGGTCCCTGGCCAAGAACTCTAGCGGTCGTCGACGAAGATCTGCGTAGCTCTTTTGTCGACTTTGCGCGATGCGGAGTCTATCTCGAATCAAGCGGACCTTTTCGATGGCCTGCTCCACCAGTTCCGTTCCAAGCACTTGTCGCTCTCCGACTTCATCCCAGCATATCGGCGAACGACACTTTCTTCCATAGAGCGCTTCGTATGGAGCCATCTAAATGCTCGACTGATAACTATTGTTATACGCAAACTCCGCAAGCGGCAAATACGTATCCCAACTAGTCTTTAGGTCGATCGCACACAGACGTAACATATCTTCTAAGATCTGATTAACCCTCTCTGTCTGACCGTCTGTTTGGGGATGGTACGCCGAACTAAAGTTCAATTTGGTCCCCATCGCCGCTTGGAGGCTCGTCCAGAAACGCGATAGGAATCGCCCGTCTCTGTCCGAAATTATAGAGGTCGGTACCCCGTGCAGTCGAACAATCTCATCGACGTAGATTTGTGCTAACCGATCGACGCTCCATCCTACTTTAATTGCGATGAAGTGAGCCGACTTGGTCAATCTATCAACAATGACCCAAATTGCGTCATTCCCCCGCGGCGTCTTCGGAAATCCCATAATGAAATCCATCGAGATATTGTCCCACTTCCACTCGGGAATGGGGATGTTCTGCAGCTCGCCGCTTGGCCGTTGGTGTTCCGCCTTCACCTGCTGACACGCCATGCATTGCGATACGAACGTAGCCACGTCTTTCTTTATACCGTGCCACCAAAAGTTTGTGCGCAAGTCCTTGTACATCTTGGTGCTTCCAGGATGTAACGAGTACTTCGCATAGTACGCCTCTGTCAGAATTTCTTTTCTGAGTTCGGCAGTTTCCGGAATGCAGAGCCTTCCCTTTAGTCGCATCGTCCCGTCTCCATCTTACGCAAAGTCAGTCGCCCTTCCCGTTGAAATCAGCTCGCGCATTTTCTTCAGGAATGAGTCGTCCCCCTGTGCGGTCTTTATCTTGCTAAGCAGGCTCGATCCTAACTTCAGTTGAGCTAGGTGCAGGTGTCGATACTCAATTCCGAGTTCGATACCCATCGCTTCAAGGTCTCGCTTTATCTCCTTGTTTATGGCCAGTGTTCCCATAAATATTCGGCTGAGTGCGTCGGCCACCACGTTTCCCTTGCCCGGTGTATACTCGATCGTTAGCTCGTAATCTTTTATGAGTTCGAGCCAACGTCGCTGTCGTAGGTTGAGTTCCCGTTGTGTAAATAAGTACTTCAGGCTTTTGTGATCTGTATAGATTCTGCATGCCACGCCATAGAGGTAGTGCCGCCATAACTTCAATGCAAAGACGATCGCCGCCAATTCTAGGTCATGCGTCGGGTAGTTTTTCTCGTACTGCTTCAACTGCCGTGAAGCGTAAGAGATGACTTTGTCTCTCTGTATGAGTACGCACCCGAGGCCAGTTCCCGTGCGCTGAATATCTGAAAGCCTTCTGGACCGTCTGGAAGTGCAAGGATTGGAGCTGAGACGAGCCATTGCTTCAACTCTTAGAAGCTGGATTCACAGTCGTCGCTCCATTCAAATACTACTCCCTTCTGGGTGAGGCGAGTCAGAGGCGACGCTAGTTTTGAGAAGCTTCGCACGAATCTACGATAGTAGCCCGCCCGCTAAGCCCAGGAAACTCCGAATGTCGCTAGCCGAGGCAGGTCGTTTCCAATCCACCACCGCATCAATCTTCTTTGGGTCCACCGCGACACCTTCGGCAGAGATTACGTGCCCGAGGAATGTCACGCTACTCATCCAGAACTCGCACTTACTCTGCTTGGCGTACAATTTGTTTTCACGCAGAATCTGCAGCACCGTCTTCAAATGTTCCGCGTGCTCTTCCCGATTCTTTGAGTAGACAAGGATATCGTCGATGAATACAACTACAAATTTATCTATTTGAGGTCGGAAGACTCGGTTCATCAGATCCATGAACGGGCAGGGGCATTAGTCAAACCGAACGGCATGACGAGAATTCGTAATGACCATATCGGTGCGGAAGGCAGACTTCGATATGTCGTCGGACTTGATCTTCAACTGATGATAGCCTGAACGAAGATCGATTTTTGAAAATATTGCCGCGCCTTGCAGTTGGTCAAACAAGTCGTCGATTCGCGGCAAAGGATACTTGTTTCGCACGGTCGCCTTGTTGAGTTCCCGATAGTCGATGCATAGCCGCAACGACCCATCTTTCTTCTTCACGAACAGTACGGGAGCTCCCTACGAGAGACGCTAGGGCGAATAAATCTGCGGTCTAGCAACTCTTGTAATTGCACCTTCAGTTCTGTTGTAGCCATTCGGTAAGGCACCTTTGATATCGGCCGTGTATCCAAAAAGGTGTCGATACTGAATTCAATTTCTCGATCCGACGGCATCCCGGGCATCTCGTCAGGAAAAACGTCAGAAAAATCTGCCACAACATCAGTCTGCATTGTGTTTGTATTATCCGTTCGCATGTCTCGAACTGATGCCAAGTATCCCGCACAGCCGGAACGCAGCATACGCCTTGCCGAGATTGCCGACACCATCATCGCCGTCTTCGAGGCCGTACCGCACAATATGAGAACTCTGTCTCGCCAGGAAGGCGAAACACCACTCTCTTCTCCGCGCACTCGATCGTTGCACGACAAGCGCCCAACCAATCCATGCCCAGGATTACGTCGTAATCTTTGATGTCTAGCACGACGACATCCAAGGATAGATATCTTTCCCCGACGCAAATGTGGCCATCCCTACAAATAAAGTTCGCAGGCATATCGACTCCCGACGGAGTGCTAACGCAAATATTTATATCTAGTGATTGCATGGTTATTTTATTTTCTTTCGCAAAATCAGCAGATATAAAGCTATGCGTCGCACCCGAATCGAATAGGACTCGAGCAGGTATATCTTTGTAGAGTAATATACCTGTTACAACCGTATCAGACGCGTACGCCTCGTCTCGAGTTAAGGCATAAACTCGGCCTTGAGCTCCGTGGCGTTGATTCTGCGGGGTCACAGGCACCGCATTTGCACCTTGTAGTGTAGGCACTTTATATGGATTCAGAGTGTTCCTTGGTGGGTTGTGTTGATTCGGCTTCCCCGCCTGACAATATTGACTGAAGTGGCCTAGCTCGCCACACTTGAAGCATGTTCTCAGTCTACAGTCGGGTGCTCGTGCCCACGCTTGCCGCATCTGTTGCAATTTACTGCGACAAAGTGACCACGATTCTCAGACGTGTTTGGGCGCTTTTGTACTCCCGATCCTCCAGCATCATTAGGACGCTTGTTGAAGTTGTTGCGAACGACAGGCACGGCCCTTTGTGACATACGGCCAAAGATTCGTTCGCTATCAAGTGCGGCTTCGTAGGATTCACGATAACTTTGGCATCGTTGGTTCATGACGTCCCAACGCAGTTCTTCGTTGAGGCCTTGCTGAAAATGCTCGCACCATTCTTCTTTGTTGGGCAGGAAGGTGCCGGCAAATTTTACAAGTTTCGAGAAGCTTGCATCATAATCTTCCACACTCATATTCCCCTGCCTCAACATCATGAACTCATCTGCCTTCTGTCGACGGATGGCGCGAGGAACGTACTGCTCAAGGAAGGCTGTCTTAAACATTTCCCAAGAAATATTTTTGTTGGAATCGGTTTCACAGATCTCTTATTTCTTCACCGCCCACCAGTCATGTGCTCTAAGTTGTAACTGCAGCGCCGCACAGGCCACCCTCTGGGACCCTTCGATGCAGAGGAGATCGAACAAGTCCTCCATCTCTGCGAGCCATCCTACTATCACGTCGGGCTCTGCTCGGCCGTTGAACTTTGGTGGGTTCATTTTGCGAAACTCCTTCACTTTGAACATGGAAGGAGAGTTCATCATTTGCGGGGAGCCTTCTTCCTCCTCGTCTTCTTCTTGATCACCTTGCTTTTCTTCGGTCTCTTCGTCCGTCGTCTTGGTATTGCCTGCCATTCTGCTCACTATCTGAGTCAGGGCTTTCATCTGTTTTTGTTGTGCCTCAAATTGGGCTTTGAATTGTGTCTGAAGCTGCTGCTGCTGCAGTTCCATCAACTGTAGCATCTTCTGCATAGTCGTCTCGCTAGGCTCAGTGCTTTTTGTGCTCGACGTACTCTACAGTTTGGGTTGTTGGGCCGACGATTTTCTTATCTCGCTTAGTTATTCCTACAAACAGTATAAACCCGTTAGTATTTTTCAAAAATATCTATGGGCTTACCTGTATGGAACTTGTATTTCACGCAGCATGCCGACAAGCATTCAATCAAGCCATCGCAACGGACATTCCAACAATGAAACATATTTCGAAAATTCGAGGAAACATAACTGAGCTCTGATACCAATTTGTCACGCCCCGAGTCGGCAACGTTCGTCCCCGATGTTAATTTTGCCGATTCGATCGTCCTCGCTAAGACGTGATGCCGCACGAGCCTGGAGTTACGCTCGTGCAAGGCAAGATGACAAGTTCTCAAACGGTTATCTTTTGATTTTGATATTAATACGCCAAGTCGAAACTTCACAAATCACATCAGAATATAAGACGCAGTATAGGAAGATAGAAATGCTTTTCATTCATAGCTTGCAACGAAGTGCAAGTCGTAATTTACATTGGATGCCGTTGCGGCTACATTGATTGAAAACGGAAAGAAAATACATTCGACAAGTTGCCTGAACTACGCTTGCCGTCCCATACATTCGCCCCTTTATACATAAGCCGTCGACTTGAATTGGCTTCAAATACTTCAGTATAGGAAGAGCTTCAAAACGCCTCTCCGCACTTCAGCTTCGTTTTAGGTTGGAGCGCCCGCCGCACCTGGGGAAATTGGGGGAGGGGATTAGCACACTTGCTAAGTGGACGAGACGAACCAACTCGTCTAAACCGACTCTGATTGTTAGGATATGCATGCTTTAGAGTTGTCTTTCTATTAGAACTAAATGAATTCAGTTCATATTCGATAGCCGTCTTTGAGTATTAAAGCATACAACATAACATCGCAGTTTATCATATTTCTTACCACGGCCGTGCTCGTCCCTGCATGAAAACAGAGATAATATTTACACCTGCATAAGACAATAGGTGAGCATGCAACTATCTTATATGCGGTCATTGGTGCTACGCACCACTAGGGACTTAATCGAAGTTGGCATGCGACGCAACCCGTTCAGCCTAGGTTGCAAGTCTTACTGAAGGTCCCGCATGCCTCGCGCCGAAGCACGATAAATTATTCCCCCTAGGACGAATCGGTTTCGATGCCCCGGATACCGTTTCGAGGAAAACGAACTTGTGCACAAGCTGTCCATGACCATGCCTATGTGCGAATAGTTTCATATATGCGAACTATTTTGTATAGCGCGATAGTATCGAACGACATTATCATTTCTCGCAACTCATGCAACGATTCATTTTTCCCAAAGCCGTACACCGATTTAGCGTCCCGTGGGCACCAAATTGTCCGAGGCATCATAACCCATGATCGACGTTTCATAATATTTTGCAGCAGATGAAATAGTCTATCTTTTTACTAGAACCTTAAACTTTTCCAGTTATGTGAGAAACTTGTATTTTTCGAGTAGATTACTCAAAATCGATACGTTTTTCCTGAGTTCTTGACTTAGTGGATTGGCATGCAATTAACTTGGCATCGTTCGATTTGAATGAATTCGAAGCAAGGAATAAGTTTGTGGGACAGAATAGAAAAGAAGGCCGAATCACCCACCGATTACTTTGCTTCGTGCCGATCGTCCAAGCGCTACGCGACGTCAATCCTTAGTTACGCGAGCTCCTGCAATGGCACCAACGCTTTGTTAGAATTTCTTCTTTTTCCCTTGCATCGAAATTGTAATTGCATCCATAAAAACGATGCGAAAGCACTTCATCAAGCCCAGCGGCAAAGCTCCAAGAAAACCATACAGCGGTCCGGTCCCGTCGAAGGGACTCTTATAGAAAGCTCACTCGCCGAGACGCAGCCCGCTGCATCTAGGACTTATTCCAACAGAAGTCGTTCCATTAGTTGGATCGATTCTCGTAACTTCTGTCCAAATCGATTTGAATCGATGCCGCAAGGCGTTAACGTTTACCAAGCTTAGCGATCGAGTCAGATGGCCATCTAAGTTCCCGGCCGATCTGACTCGGCGCTAGCATATTATGAAGTTCCGTCGCCTATCGAAAGTGGGGCGCTACAGAGGATTCTCTACACTTTGCCCATAGAAAATTGTAGGTTTCCTAAAAATCTAGGTTAGAGGATTAATTAGGGATTTTCTAATTAGAGTGGGATGTATATATGTATATATGTGTGTATGTAGTATATATATGTATTTGTGTGAGTATGTGTAGAGAGTGGTGAGATTGGTGGTGAGAGTGGTGTAGAGAGTGGTGGCGGTGTTGTGTGAGTGTGTGAGTGTTTGAGTGTGTGTCTATATTTATATTATATATATATATATATATATATATATATATATATATTATATATATTATATATAATATATATATATATATTGTGAGTGTTTGTGAGTGTGTGTTATATATATATATATATATATTATATATATATATTATATATATATATATATATATATTATATATATATAGATAGATATATAGAGATAGATAGATAGGTGGAGGGATATATATATATATGTATAATATATATAATATTTATATATATATCTATATATATATATATATATTATATATATATATATATAATATTATATATATATATATATATAGAGGAGATAGGAGGAAGGGAGAAGAAGAGAAGAAGATGAAACAGCAGCAGCAGCAATAGAAGCTGCAGCAGCAGTGGCAGTAACAGCAGCCACAGCAGCTGCTGTGGCTTTAAACCCCCCCCCCCCCCAGCCCTTTACCCCTTAGACCCCCTATATATATATATATTATATATATAATATATATATATAATATATATTATATATATAGATAGAGATATATAGAGAGGGAAATGAAGAGTAGAATAGAAGAATAAGAGATTAGAAAATTAGAAGAAGTTAGAGGAATAGGAAGAAAAGTTAGAAGGATTAGAAGAAGTAGGAGAAAGAGAAGGTAAGAATAGGAAGAGGGAAAAGAATAGAAGAATTAGAATTAGGAATAAGAAGAGATTAGAAGAGAATGAGGGAAAGGAGAGTAGGAAAAGAAGTTAGGAATTAGAAGAAGAATAGGAAAAGTTAGAAGATGAGTAGAAGTGGGAAATAGAAAGTAGGAGAAATCGAGTTAGAGAGCGAAACGGAGCTCGGAGCGTCGGAATGAGATGAAACTTGGCATGGAGCTAGAATACGTGAATTAGATTTTGCGGGTAGGCTCCCGAATGGAAATCGGGGTCGTAGGGCGCCGGTATCGCGCCGTATCAGTGCGTATCTTAAATATTCAAGATTTTGGCAACGGGCCGTATCATGGACCGGATGTCCACGTTACCTAGGTATTTTGGTAGATAATATATGTATAGGCTAGTATCATACTACCTGGGGATCGAGTCAAAATAACAAGCGTAGGTAGGCTAACTAGGTTCCACCTAGGCTAGAATTTTACCTTAGAAAAGGTAAATAGGAAATTGGCCTACGGCCAAGATATGAGTTTCGAAGTCCAAGATGGACTTGGATATGGGTTGTAAGGTTGGTAATAGTTAGAAATAGTCGCCTAGACTAGTCTCCCGGTTGACCACGGTTGACTTTTTGGACCAAAAGTCAACTATGGGTCAACACTTTATCCAATTTAGTCCCAAATTCTTTTAGACTTGTGTAGTTGACCGAAAGTCAACTATTAGTCACCATTGACCTAGGATTGACCAAGAGTTGACCAGAGTTGACCAGAGTTGACCAGTTGACCAAAAGTCAACTGTAAGTCAAACCGTTGACTCAAATCGACCTAGATAATTCCATTTGACTTGCATTGACCCAGTATGACCTAGCTAGACCTAATATGACTTAGGTTGACCTCGTACAGTCTAGTTTGATATGTCTTGACCTAGAATGACTAAATAAGATTTAAATTGTCTTGACTTTATTTCCTAAGCATAGTATTGATACGTCTTGCTCTCTATAGGTCCTCGAGACGCTGCATTTGCTCCAGTAGACATATCATACCATATTATAGGCGAGTACATTTTTTGACACTTTTCCAATTTATAATGATTGTTATGATTCATGTAATTAGTGTGGATATGCTTGTTCTCGACACATTGGTCACACAGATTGGTATTCATGGATCCCGACATGAGATGTTATTCCTCGTTATCTTGGTATATCTTGTGTAAGCCCCCTTGTAGTTCTTGTGCAGTATATGGACACCGATTCTCGAGGAGACTTGCTCCCTTCTCGTAGAATCCCGTGTCGTAACGTGTCTTGCTTGGATCCACTCTACCAGTCGGGGACGGGGAGTACTAGTGTAGATGTGTGGTCATACCCGCTTGTATATATTGTGAACCTTTTGAATGTCAATTCTACACCACATGTATGATTGGCTAGATCATAACCTTGTGCAGACCCAATCCGGCCACATGTTGTAGCTAGTATTTACACACCTAGATATATGATTCTTGATTCTTGTACATGTCATGATCAGTTTACTTGCCTGTTCTAGCTCTAGTTTTATAGATTACCTTGCCATGATACTCACATGTACATTCCATAATTTTTTGTATATACTCTTTTTTACAGTCTTATAGCTTTTGTCATATCTTGTGAACTGTTGTTAGTAGATTGTACTCGTTCCATCCTGACAGGATGTTGAAAATATTACAGATGCTGACGAGGGAGATTACTGTACCTACTACGGTCCGGATGACATAGTGGGCCTAGACCTGGAGACTTTGGTCCAGCAGGGCTTAGCTCCGCCTGGCGAGACCTTACTATGCTTAGTTAGAGTAGGTCTTTTATACTGGACTTTGTCTCTATACTTTTGAGACTGTTATTATTATGGATTGTATTATAGACTTGGACTTGTATTATCTGGTGTTTTCTAAGCCCTGGTTTTCAAACTTTAGTTAAATTAGTGCTAATTAATTTTTAATGTCATTTATAGCCTTAAATAATTATTAAGAATTTTTAGGAATTTTTTAGAAATTTAAATGATTTTTAAATGAATTTTTAATACAAAAATATTGATCTGTAATTTTCTAAAAAGTTTTAATATCTTTTGCAAATTTTTGAAATGTTTTTATATCAGTTTGTAATTAGTAAATTGTTTGAAATTGAGGAATACAAATATTATTTGCATTTGACCACTGTTAAAGTCTTATGCAATAACCAAAACCTAGAGGACCTAACTGCTAAACTACTACCTAAACCCCCCAACCAGACACTCTCTCTCCTCACCCACTCTCGTTGACCCCCGACCGACGACCGCCAGCCGACGGGCAGCCCCCGCCATTTCCGGCTGCCCGACCGACCTAGCACGCCCTAAATCCCCTATTTAAACCCCGCAGTTCCCTCGACCAACCACCCCCACTCCGACCTAACCCCGACCACCGCAGCCACCGTCTTCCCCGCTTTAAGTTCGCCTGAACCCTAGTTCTGACGAACTCCTCGTACAGCCTCACCGTCGACCCTCACAGCCCCCAACCGACGTCGAAGAGTTCGCCTCGACGAGCTGAGGGCAGCGCCACCCGAGCGCCGCCTCGCCGACGTCTCCTCCGCCCTATCGCAGCTGCAACAGCAGCCCCCCCCATCGGACACGTACGTGTCTTTGGCCCCGTGTCCTATTTTGTGTCTCGATTTCATGTAAGAGACTCGCCCGCACACGACGACTCTTTTGGTGAGTGTGGACACAGCAAATACGTGTCGTACGTGTCGTAAGCAACACGGACACGAGGATTCCTGTGTCCCAAACTGTCCGGACACATGCTCGTGTTTATTATTTTTTTTATTATGTTTATGTTAAACAAAACCTAATAAATTTTACCCAAGCCCTAACTCTAACATAACTAATAGGCTGACCCCCTGGCCAGCCCGTCCTAAACTAAACCCCCCCCGCTGGCTCAGGTTCGAGCCCCCCCCTCTTTTTCTGTTTTCTTTCTTTTTCTTTTTCTGTTTCTTTTCTTTTCTTTTTCTGTTTTATATAATTATATATATATGTATGTATATATATATATATATATATATATATATATATATATATATATATATATATATATATATATATATATATATATATATATATATATGATATACTGTATTTTGACAGTATTTTATATATATGTTATATTTTATAGTTAGTAATTTTATATATATATGTTTATATTATATATATATACATATATGTATATGCATAATATTTTCATGTGTATATAATTATATATATATATACACTATATTATTAAGTGTTTCTTACATATATATATATATATATATATATATATATATATTATATATATATATATATATAGATATATATTATTATAAGTATATATATATATATATATATATATATATATTATATATATATATATATATATATATATATATATATATATATATATATATATATTTTTTTTTTTAAAGTGTTTTCTTACGTACTTAATTTATAAGTATATATATATATATATATATATATATATATATATATTATAATTATATAATATATATATTTGATATAATATATATAGATTTATAATTAAGTATTTTTCCTTATATATATAATATATATTTTTAGTATTTTATTATATATATATATATATATATATATTATATATATAATATATTATATTTATATATATATATATGTACTTTTAAAACATATGTGTGTATATTTTCACTATGCATAACTTTACCATATTAAAATAATAATATTTATTTTGCCCTATTACCAAATTGTATTTTTAGTGTATTTAAATTACTGCAACCATTTGGTGTCCAAGCCTAGCATGGGTTTTGGGCCCAAATGTGTTTTCACACATTCAAGACCTGTACAAGTCATATTGGACTTGATTCATATTGGACTTGATTCATGGCCTTGGGTCCTGTATTTGAACTTTGGTTCAAATTATATACATGGACAAAATACGCAGATAAATAATTATTGTGTGCAATGCTGTTTTTGATTTTCTAAAAATACTTAAAGTACTGCTAAAATTATGGAAAAATAGTATTTAGATACTATGTTAAGTTAGCTAATTTAGTATAATTTTTGTAGTATTTAATTTACTGTTTTGCCACTAGTTTGGCATATGAAACCAAAACTTATTTTCTGTATACTTAGGAAAACTGATTTTTATAAAATATTTGTACTGGTTGATAAATTCCAGAAAAATTATAATAAATTTCTATGATTAACAAGGATCACTTTGGTACCTTATTTTAAGAAAAACTAGGCTTTTTGTCTATCTCTAAAATTGTTAGAACATAATGGTCTTTTGATTTATTTATTGATTAATTACGACTTGTAGCTTTTTATGTTATTTTGAGTTTTAGTGTTAAACCTCAACCCCTCACTAGTGTAAAGACCCTAGAAAGTTAGTTAAAGTAGTGTTACCCCACATTGGTCTCCTATGCCAAAATTATCATTTTGGCTAGGTGCCCAATCACAAGTCGTGTTTCACCAATTAGTGTCCTAGTGTTTTAACTTAGTGTAAAAACTAAGTTATTGTATTTACTTCTACAGTGACGAGTTACCGGACATCCGTAGCACTGTTATCGCAGCTTGTTTTGTTTTGCTTTGCTAGAGGCAAGTACTTTCTACGAACTTTACATATTGTCACATAAATGAACTGCAAACCCCACCATGTTGAATGCTGATCCTTGGGTAGCAAGTTAGAATCTCTACATGTTGTACTTCCAGTTACTACCATGCTTAGAACAGTTTTTTTATGTATCTCTCACATGATAGAACATGGGTTATGGAGAAACTGATAGTAGTGTACGTGATCATATCCCCCTCTACAGTACCGAGCAAAGTTTTATTTTATATGTTACTGCGCCGTAGGCCTTTATCTCAAAGCTGTATTTGTGCGTATGTACATCTACCGCCTTTACACTTGTACGTATGTATTTTATTATGTGCCCAGCACATTGTACATCTATTGACCGATCACGTACCTACTACAGTTTTAAACATTACATATACATCTGTCTCATGACATATGTGTCCTTGCCATGATAGACTATGTGATGCCATGCTTTCCAGTTATTCCTCTCATGTTCATTTTCATGTATCATATGCTAGTTTGTTAGATTTAGTACTAGCTCCCGTCCTGACAGGATAACGTTGTAGGTGTCCTTACTGAGGAGGAGTTACTCTGCGACACATATTATGGGGTTACTGCCGAGGACCCGGCTCTGCTTTACGAGGATGTTCCTGCGGAGAACCTCGCCTAGTTGTCTTTTGTTTACTTAGACTTTTGATAGTAGACATGTATTAGACTATATCTTTTTGTAACTGGACATGTATCCAGTTTTATATTTAGTTCACTTGTACTTGGACGTTTTACTATATACGACGACTTTTGTGTTTGGAGCATTTATGACTTTATTTCGCTTATAGAACTGTTAGCACATTTAGTCTTATCCTGTTGTCTTTAGAACAGCTTACTACGTCTTATCTCAACGTAGGCTGGGCATGACTCGGCCTGGCCCAACAATTTGGGTAGCGGGTCGTGACATGTTTTTAGTGGTGGCCCATGCAGGTCCTGACTAAACTGTTTGGTTACGTTATTGTACCAAGCATGCCTGCAATTAGGAACTTAAGGTAACTAGACAACATTAGGAAAGATGCTTAGAACACTTAGAGGAATGCTAGGATTGCAACATAGGAAGTACATCACATATTTGCTATTATAATTAGATTTTCTTGCATGTGATTGCTTACCTTAAAAAATTCTTATAAGTCTTTTTTTATGTAATTTAGATGGTGCTTACTCGTTCATCCCAGTATGTTACCCCGAGAATGGGGCCCTCCATATCCAGTCAGCTGACCAGTTGACTGATACGCCTTCACCTACTACATTCCCCACTCTACAGATCCACAAACCCAGATACCACAACCACCTTCCACATTACAGGCCCGTCAGGACCCGATACTTCCATAACCCCCTATCACTATACCCACCCAGGCTTCCGTCACACTCGACGGGAACCAGCTGCTCACACTGATTCAGGGGTTCCTAACAACCCATCAGGAGCAGACTACCCTACTCCGCCAGAGCATGGAGCGTTCTGAGGGACGTCCCGTAGTCCCACCACATGTAGAGCCACGGCAGAGAGCGGGGACGATCAAGGACTTCATGGGTCTGAATCCCAAGGAGTTCTTAGGGACTGAGGGCATAGTAGTAGCAGATGACTGGCTAGATTCAGTAGAGAGGAAGCTCCTTGGAGTCAGGATGCCGGATGACCTTCAGGTCGAGGCAGCGAAATTTCTGCTGATAGATTTAGCAGGAGTCTGGTTCTGGAATGAGCCGTTGTTTGTGAGAGGTAGAGCCACTTGGGACCAGTTCAAGAAGAAAATTCTCGACCACTGCTAGAGTAGCCATGGGGCTACGATTCCAGAACATCCAGCAGGGAAACCGTTCTGTTGATTTCTATACGGCAGAGTTTAGTCGCCTGAGCCTGATTTGCTCCTAGTCTGGTTGCTGATCCAGAGGAGATGACCCGTAGGTTTTGCCATGGTCTAGTTCCAGACATTGGCATTCTTATAGTGGCAAACGGTACGACTGACTACTACCAGAGCCTAGAGTTGGCCCGGAGTATTGAGGAGCGTCTTCTGTCATACAAGAGGCCGGCTTCTGTACATCATGAGGGACCGTCCAAGCGTCAGGCTTTCCAGCAGAGAGCACCGACGCTACCCCCATCAGACTTATCGTCCCCCTACACCCCACCATCAGACCCCGCCAGTTCGAGCCCCGGGACCCCGACAGCAGCAGCAGCAGAAGGGAGCTATATTTCTTTCTGCGGAAGACCAGGTCAACTTCGCAGTCTGCAGAAAGAGGTTGGGTCAGTGTTTGGCCTGTGGGTCTGCCACCCATCAGCTTCGGAACGCCCGAGCAGCGAAGCCTAGAGGACCACTCCCACTCAGCAGCAGAGGTTTGGGCAGCATCTTAGCAGCAAAGGGACCTCAGGAGAAGGTCTATAGCCTAGCCCTTGAGCCGGAGCCGGAGCAGGTTTCAGAGCCAGATTACTTAGCTGACGTCATTACAGGTCATGTTTATTTGCATACTTTTCTAGCTCTATGTTTGTTTGATTCTGGTGCATCTTATAGCTTCCTATCATTAGAGTTTATGCAAGAACATCACTTAGTATCTACACCTACTGCGGAGATTAGTAGAGTAATGACGGGAGGAGGACCAGTGCCTATTAGAGCTAGCTATAGGCTCTATTATGATAGCCGGAAGAGAGTTCGAGGGGCGATTCTTTGTGATGCCACCCCGGTTATGATATCATATTGGGGATGGACTGGCTTAGCTATGCCCATGCATCTATAGATTGTCATGAGGGTAGTATTTTGTTCAGTCCCCCAGGCACAGCACCATTTAGTGTCAGGAGGACAGGGCCGGAGATCAGCCTAGAGCCGAACTGTTGTGCGACAGTCGGGGACGCAGCACCGCCACACCCTATCATTAGGAAGTTTATGGATGTATTTCCAGAGGATCTTCCAGGACTTCCGCCTGACAGAGTTGTGGAATTCACTATAGATTTAGTGCCGGGTTCATCACCAGTATCCCGGGCTTGCTATAGAGTGAATCCCAAGGAGGCCATAGAGATGAAAGAGCAGATTGATGACCTATTGAAAAAGGGTTCCATTCGATCCAGTGCTTCCCCATGGGGAGCGCCAGTGCTCTTTGTGCCTAAGATGGTACAGTCCGGTTATGTATTGACTACCGGGCCTTGAATGCCATCACTATCAAGAACAAAATCCTCTGCCCAGGATAGATGATTTGTTCGACCAATTGAGCGGGGCGAAGGTGGTTTCCAGGATAGACTTGAGATCCGGGTACCACCAGGTGAATGTTAGGCCAGCAGACATCCAGAAGACGACGTTCAATACGAAGTACGGGCAGTACGAGTTTCTGGTGATGCCATTTGGTCTCACAAATGTGCCAGCTGTCTTTATGAATTTGATGAATAAGACATTTCACCAGTATCTGGATAAGTTTGTCGTAGTGTTTATCGACGACATCCTGATATACTCGAAGACGCCAGAGGAGCATGCAGAGCACTTGCGGATAGTTTTGGGGATTCTGAGGCAGGAGAGATTGTTTGCCAAATTGCCGAAGTACGAGTTCTTTTAGACCGAGTGGATTTTCTCGGCCATGTAGTCACTGGAGATGGAATCTCGGTGGATCCTAGGAAGATTGCTGCAGTTGAGACGTGGAAGGCTCCGACGTCAGTTTCAGAGATCAGAAGTTTCTGGTTTAGCAGGCTATTATAGAAAGTTCGTCCAGGACTTTGCTAGGATAGCTGAACCCATGACGAAGCTGACGCAGAAGGACGCAGAGTACATCTGGTCAGAGGACTGCCAGACAGCATTTGAGGAGCTGAAGAGGAGGCTGACGACCGCTCCAGTTCTGACTTTACCTTCAGGTTCTGGAGGTTTCACCATTTACAGTGATGCTTCTGGGAAGGGACTAGGATGTGTCCTACAGCAGCATGGGAAAGTGATTGCTTATGCATCTAGGCAATTACGGACTCATGAGAGGAATTATCCTACCCATGACCTAGAGTTAGCTACGGTGATCTTTGCACTCAAGTTATGGAAACATTACTTATACGGAGAGCGTGTGGAAATCTTTACTGACCACAAAAGCTTGAAGTATGTGTTCACGCAGAAAAGAGCTGAACATGAGGCAAAGACGATGGTTGGAGTTGATGAAGGACTTCGACATCGTTTTACAGTATCACCCCGGAAAGGC
Organism: Iris pallida; assembly: GCA_029216955.1. Taxonomy (NCBI): domain Eukaryota; kingdom Viridiplantae; phylum Streptophyta; class Magnoliopsida; order Asparagales; family Iridaceae; genus Iris; species Iris pallida. The sequence continues at coordinate 12,981,578 of JANAVB010014398.1, forward strand.
AAATGTGGTGGCGGATGCGCTGAGCAGGCATCCGATGACATGGTACCTGATGATTGATCAGCATTTGCGGGAGGATCTGGAGAAGCTCGATATTGAGCGAGTTCGGCCAGGATCAGTGATACAGATGATGGCACTTGATATTCAGTCAGATTTGATGGAGCAGATCCGGGAGGCACAGTCTACAGATGAGAGCCTTCGCAGACTTCGACCCCAGGCTTTAGCTGGATTACTGGATAACTTCACTATAGCAGAGGACGGATCCTTGAGGCATGGCAGCCGATTGTGCGTGCCGAAGGGGAGCTAGTAGAGGCAGTTTTTAGGAGGCGCACCGATCGAGATATTCTATTCACCCTGGTGCTAACAAGATGTACCGTGACTTGCGAGAACATCTTTGGTGGCACGGGATGAAGAGGGATGTATCACGTTTCATCTCGAGATGCCTAGTTTGCCAGCAGGTCAAGACGGAGGCCAGAGGCCAGCTGGTTTGTTGCAGCCGTTACCCATTTCCGAGTGGAAGTGGGAACATATTACGATGGACTTCGTCTCAGGGCTTTCCGTTCCCAAGGAGGGAAGGATGCCATTTGGGTCATCGTAGACAGGCTGACGAAGTGTGCGCACTTCATACCCTTCAAGGTGGGGCTTTCCCCGAGAAGTTGGCGGAGCTATACATGCAGCAGATAGTTTACCTACACGGAGTGCCGGTGAGCATCGTGTCAGACAGAGACAGCAGATTTACATTCCACTACTGGAGGAGCTTGCAGGAGGAGTTGGGCAGTAGGCTCAAGTTCAGTACGGCGTACCACCCGCAGACAGATGGGCAGTCCGAGAGGACGATACAGACACTGGAGGATATGCTGAGGACCTGCGTGCTGGACTTTGGAGGATCATGGGAGAGCCATCTGCACTTGGTAGAGTTTTCATACAACAACAGCTACCAGACCAGTATTGGTATGTCTCCTTTCGAGGCGCTTTATGGACGACGATGCCGCACACCGCTCTTCTGGGATGATGTCGGAGACAGAGTTATGCTTGGGCCAGAGATGATCACGAATGCAGCAGAGAAAGTTGGGATGATCAGAGACAGGCTCAGAGTAGCTCAGGATAGGCAGAAACACTGGGCTGATGCTAGTCGCAGACCGATGGAGTTCGCAGATGGTGATATGGTGCTAGTGAAGATATCACCTACTAGAGGAACGATCCGGTTCGGACGAGGAGGGAAGCTGAGCCCCAGATACATCGGGCCTTCGAGGTACTTGGCAGGATCGGAGAGGTAGCTTACAGGATTGCACTTCCACCCAACCTAGAAGGAGTTCACGACGTCTTTCACGTATCTCAGCTGAGGAGATATGTTCCAGACCCCAGCCATGTGCTAGATCATTCAGAGTTGGAGGTCGGACCGAGCATTACAGTTTCTGAGCAGCCAGTGGATATTAGACAGGAAAGAGAAGAGGCTGAGGAACAAGGTTATACCCCTAGTGCGAGTAGCTTGGAGCCGTCACTCCCCAGGTGAATCTACTTGGGAGAGGGAGTCGGACATGAGGGAGAGATACCCTTACTTGTTCGATCCAACCGCTGCGAGGGAACCACCCGTTCCCGCTTGATACCTTAGAGGTTAGTTTCGATCGCAGCCTTAGTCATTTTGTTGCATTGCTTGCTATGATTAGAATATTGTCAGGTCTTCAATCCTTGTGAATTTCGAGGACGAAATTTTTCAAGAAGGGAAGACTTGTAAGCCCCTGGTTTCAAACTTTAATTAAATTAGTGCTAATTAATTTTTAATGTCATTTATAGCCTTAATAATTATTAGGAATTTTTAGGAAATTTCTAGAAATTTTAAATGATTTTTAAATGAATTTTTAAAACAAAAATATTGATCTGTAATTTTTTAAAAAGTTTTAATATTTTGCAAATTTTGAAATGTTTTTTATCAGTTTGTAATTAGTAAATTATTTGAAATTGAGGAATGCAAATATTATTTTGCATTTGACCACTGTTAAAGTCTTTATGCAATAACCAAAACCTAGAGGACCTAACTGCTAAACTACCTAAACCCCCCCCGACCAGACACTCTCTCTCTCTCACCCACTCTCGTTGACCCCCGACCGACGACAGCCACGCCGACGGGCAGCCCCCGCCATTTCCGGCTGCCCGACCGACCTAGCACCGCCCTAAACCCCCTATTTAAACCCCCAGTTCTTTCGACCACCACCCCCACTCCGACCTAACCCCGACCACCGCAGCCACCGTCTTCCCCGCTTTAAGTTCGCCTGAACCCTAGTTCTGACGAACTCCTCGTACAGCCTCACCGTCGACCCTCACAGCTCCCAACCGACGTCGAAGAGTTCGCCTCGACGAGCTGAGGGCAGCGCCACCCGAGCGCCGCCTCGCCGACGTCTCCTCCCCCTATCGCAGCCGCAACAGCAGCCCTCCCCATCGGACACGTACGTGTCTTTGGCCCCGTATCCTATTTTGTGTCTCGATTTCATGTAAGAGACTCGCCCGCACACGATGACTCTTTTGGTGAGTGTGGATACAGCAAATACGTGTCGTAAACAACACGGACACGAGGATTCCTGTGTCCCAAACTGTCCGGACACAGGCTCGTGTTTATTATTTTTTTATTATGTTTATGTTAAACAAAACCTAATAAATTTTACCCAAGCCCTAACTCTAACATAACTAATGGGCTGACCCCCTGGCCAGCCCGTCCTAAACTAACCCCCCCCCCCCGCTGGCTCAGGTTCGAGCCCCCCCCTCTTCTTTTCTGTTTTCTTTTCTTTTTCTGTTTTATATAATTATATATATATTATATATATATATATATATATATATATATATTAGTATATATATATATATGTATATACTGTATTTTGACAGTATTTTATATATGTATATATTTTATAGTTAGTAATTTTATATATATGTTTATATTTATATATATATATACATATATGTATATATGCATATATATTTTCATGTGTATATATATTATATATATACACTATATTATTAAGTGTTGTATATATATATATATATATATACTTTAAATTAAGTATTTTCCTTATATATATGTACTTTTAAAACATATGTGTGTATATTTTCACTATGCATAACTTTACCATATTAAAATAATAATATTTATTTTGCCCTATTACCAAATTGTATTTTTAGTGTATTTAAATTACTGCAACCATTTGGTGTCCAAGCCTAGCATGGGTTTTTGGGCCCAAATGTGTTTTCATACATTCAAGACCTGTACAAGTCATATTGGACTTGATCCATGGCCTTGGGTCCTGTATTTGAACTTTGGTTCAAATTATATACATGGACAAAATACGCAGATAAATAAATTATGTGTGCAATGCTGTTTTTGATTTTCTAAAAATACTTAAAGTACTGCTAAAATTATGGAAAAATAGTATTTAGATACTATGTTAAGTTAGCTAATTTAGTATAATTTTTGTAGTATTTAATTTACTATTTTGCCACTAGTTTGGCATATGAAACCAAAACTCATTTTCTGTATACTTAGGAAAATTGATTTTTATAAAATATTTGTACTGGTTAATAAATTCCAAAAAAATTATAATAAATTTCTATGATTAACAAGGATCACTTTGGTACCTTACTTTAAGAAAAACTAGGCTTTTTGTCTATCTCTAAAATTGTTAGAACACAATGGTCTTTTGATTTATTTATTGATTAATTACGACTTGTAGCTTTTTTGTTATTTTGAGTTTTAGCCGTGTTAAACCTCAACCCCTCACTAGTGTAAGGACCCTAGAAAGTTAGTTAAAGTAGTGTGTTACCCCACATTGGTCTCCTATGCCAAAATCATCATTTTGGCTAGGTGCCCAATCACAAGTCGTGTTTCACCAATTAGTGTCCTAGTGTTTTAACTTAGTGTAAAAACTAAGTTATTGTATTTACTTCTACAGTGACGAGTTACCGGACATCAGTAGCACTGTTATCGCAGCTTGTTTTGTTTTGCTTTGCTAGAGGCAAGTACTTTCTACGAACTTTACATATTGTCACATAAATGAACTGCAAACCCCACCATGTTGAATGCTGATCCTTGGGATAGCAAGTTAGAATCTCTACATGTTGTACTTCCAGTTACTACCATGCTTAGAACAGTTTTTTTATGTATCTCTCACATGATAGAACATGGGTTATGGGGAAACTGATAGTAGTGTACGTGATCATATCCCCCTCTACAGTACCGAGCAAAGTTTTATTTTATATATTACTGCACCGTAGGCCTTTATCTCAAAGCTGTATTTGTGCGTATGTACATCTACCGCCTTTACACTTGTACGTATGTACATTTCATTATGTGCCCCAGCACATTGTACATCTATTGACCGATCACGTACCTACTACAGTTTTAAACATTACATATACATCTGTCTCTATGACATATGTGTCCTTGCCATGATAGACTATGTGATGTCATGCTTTCCAGTTATTTCTCTCATGTTCATTTTCATGTCTCATATGCTAGTTTGTTAGATTTAGTACTTGCTCCCGTCCTGACAGGATAACGTTGTAGGTGTCCTTACTGAGGAGGAGTTACTCTGCGACACATATTATGGGGTTACTGCCGAGGACCCGGCTCTGCTTTACGAGGATGTTCCTGCGGGGAACCTCGCCTAGTTGTCTTTTGTTTACTTAGACTTTTGAGAGTAGACATGTATTAGACTATATCTTTTTGTAACTGGACATGTATCCAGTTTTATATTTCAGTTCACTTGTACTTGGACGTTTTACTATATACGACGACTTTTGTGTTTGGAGCATTTATGACTTTATTTCGCTTATAGAACTGTTAGCACATTTAGTCTTATCCTGTTGTCTTTAGAACAGCTTACTACGTCTGATCTCAACGTAGGCTGGGCATGACTCGGCCTGGCCCAACAATTTGGGTAGCGGGTCGTGACATGTTTGGACTTGACAGGTTATTATTTTATCGTCTTGTTGTCTTTATCTTTCAGTCTTTACTTTATCATCTTAGAGTTGTGATTGAGCACTCATAATATTCATTGCTTGTCCTCCGTTCGTAGTTGACCATATTCTCGACAGGTTTTTGATATATATATAACTGTTTAGAGTAGAAAAACCTACAGCGTTCTACGCCGTTTTTACGGTGAGGGCTGGGCGTTGTCACGTGCACGTTCCCTTATAGCGGGTGCGGGTCGTGACACATTTTTGGTGGCCCATGCAGGTCCTAAAGTCGCAATTAGTGCGATGTTGTAGTGGCGCTCGACTAAGATTGCTATTACGAGCCTGCGGTACGTATCTTGGATAGGCTATAGGCTAAAAGTACTCAATCACAGTAGGATCTTTCCTTGCATATCTTGCTTACCGTCTTTGATATTGATTTACTGCATTCTAGCTGTCCTCCTTTGATATTACCTTCATGTGCCATATTGATATCTTCTTTTCAATTTGTCTCCAGGATAGTTATGACTCACTCTCCTGGTGAGGAGCACGGGAAGACGAGGTCTGCCACCTCTGGCGGACAGGCTCTGGTCACTTCCCCGATGGGACTTCAGTAGGAGCCCTCGGGGTACTCCTCCAGCTACCTCGATGACAGTCCCTGGGGTTGCGGGTGCTCTTCCCGCAGTGCCGGGGCTATGGCGGGAGTTGTCGGGGGCGTTCTTCCTCATGCTGTGCAGCGGATTCCTCCGATAGTTGCAGATGTATTTCCACCTCCACCTCCTCTGCCTACAGATATGGAGCAGATGCTTACCTTCCTCCAGCAGATGCTGGAGACTCAGAGAGCCCAGGTCGAGGCTCAGCAGAGGCAGACAGACGCGATGCGTCAGGACATGGAGGATGCCCATCAGTTGGCCCTTGCAGCCGTGGAGCAGAAGGATCCTCATCCGGGGACGCGTACGAGGTACGGGGATATCCAGGACTTCAAGAAGCTCGGTCTCCGTAACTTCAGCGGGACCGAGGGTGTGGTCTATGCAGATGATTGGCTCGAGGATATCGAGCGACAGATGAGGGCCTCCCGCCTGGCAGACGACCTGAAGGTCGAGGCGGTAGGTTTGCAGTTGCTAGACATTGCGCGCACCTGGTTCAGGAACGAGCCAGCCCTAGCTGGAGAGGACCATACTTGGGCAGAGTTCAAGCTCCTCTTCAAGGAGAAGTTCTTTTCCCCCACGGACAAGATTGACCTGGTACGACAGTTCCAGGATCTGCAGCAGGGCAGTCTATCTGTGGAGGAGTACGCAGCGGAGTTCGGCCGTCTGAGCCGATACGCAGAGTACATGGTTCGAGACCCGGAGATCAGGGTGAGCCATTTCAGGAAGGGGCTCACTTGGGATATCAAGATCCACATTCCCTCCTTCTACGAGACTTATACCCAGATCTACGCGGAGGCCCGCAAGGTAGAGCGGGAGTGGGGCTTGAAACCCAAGAGGGAGCGTGATCTTTTCTCGGGGGCTAGTAGCAGCGCAGGGGCTGCTAAGCACCCTCAGCTTCAGCATCGTTCTTTCCAGCATCACCAGCCGCAGGTGCAGGCTAGAGCACCGGTTCAGCAGGTACAGCACACTCAGCCGAGGCAGGCTCAGCATGGGGCTCCTTGCAACTTCTGCAAGAAGCCCGGTCACATCTGGGAGGTCTGCCGGAAGAGGCTGGGCTTGTGCCTCTATTGCGGGGAGGCTGGACATCAGTTGAGAGATTATCCTACGAACCATCGTCGTGCAGCTCAGGGAGCACAGGGTAGGCCACCTACGGCACCGCATCACGCCCTCCACCAGCAGCGGATATACCCCGCCAGGACAGGGCTTTTGCGATGACAGTTGAGGATCTTGCACGCATTGGACTAGGAGGTAGAGTCTTGTTCTTTCTTTTACCTGTTCTCTCCGCCCATTGATTGATTATTGCTTTCTTAGTACCTTTAGTTTGCATATGTGATGATCATGCTAGATTAAATAGAAAACCCCAATGAAGACTGCAATAACACGATACTGTAGAGATTTAAAACTATGCATGTGTTCTGATTTCCTGGTTTACATGTTATATAACTTAGGATAAAATTTAGTAGACCTTGATTGTTGGGTGCTTGACCTAGAGAAGTACGACCGTTTGAATTTCGAGGACGAAATTTTTTAAGGAGGGTAGATTTGTCACCCCCAGTTTTCAAATTAGGGGTATTTTCATCATTTTTCAAGTTTTATAATTTTTTAGGAATTTTTTTTATTTTATGTGATTTTTTGGGATTTATTTGGTTTGGTTTGGATTTTATCCAATTCGGACCCAAATTGGAGACCCGGGTAGCCTGGACCCTAGTGGAACCCACATACTAGCTGGGCTTGGCCCACATACTAGCTGGGCTTGGCCCACATACCATCATAATTAGGTTAGAAATTATAAACCCTATTTTCCATGGCTTAATTAGTCATTTTAGAGCTTAATTAGTATTTAGAAATTAGACCGAACCAACCCGAAAAAACCCGAACCAAACCCAACCAAGTCTATTGTGTTGGAGGGTTGTTGGATCCACCCAAAACCCAATAACCCCCCCCCCCCACCACCACTTGGCCGGCCACAAGAAACCCCCCCTTTTCTTCCTCATTAAGCAAAGCTCTCTCTCTCTCTCTCTCAAATTCTTTCTTTTTTTTCAAAGCTCTCTCTCTCTCCAAAGAACCTACTTTAGGTATGAATTTAATTCTCCATTTATTCTCCTTTTCTATTTATTGCTTTCACAATAAGTGTAGAGAAGAGGATTCTCTACACTTTGCCCATAGAAAATTGTAGGTTTCCTAAAAATCTAGGTTAGAGGATTAATTAGGGGTTTTCTAATTAGAGTGGGATGTATATATGTATAATATGTGTGTATGTAGTATATATGTATTTGTGTGAGTATGTGTAGAGAGTGGTGTGAGAGTGGTGGTGAGAGTGGTGTAGAGAGTGGTGGTGGTGTTGTGTGAGTGTGAGTGTTTGTGAGTGTGTGTCTAATATATATATATATATATATATATATATATATATATATATATATATATATATTTAACATTGAATTTCTTTGCTTCAGCTCATTAAATATAATTCTTGCAGAAGCAAAGAATTATATTTAATCAGCTCATTAAATATAATTCTTGCAGGGTCAAATTTACAGGTAACTATTATATATATATATAATATCTATATATATATATATATATATATAGAGAGAAGAGAGGAGAGAGAGTAGGAAAGGAGAAGTAGGAGGAAGAGGAGAAGAAGAGAAGAAGATGAAACAGCAGCAGCAGCAATAGAAGCTGCAGCAGCATGGCAGTAACAACAGCCACAGCAGCTGCTGTGGCTTTAAACCCCCCCCTTAGCCCTTTACCCCTTAGACCCCCCCCCTAATATATATAATATATATATAATATTATATATATATATATATATATAGATATATAGAGAGGGAAATGAAGAGTAGAATAGAAAAATAAGAGATTAGAAAATTAGAAGAAGTTAGAGGAATAGGAAGAAAAGTTAGAAGGATTGGAAGAAGTAGGAGAAAGAGAAGGTAAGAATAGGAAGAGGGAAAAGAATAAGAAGAATTAGAATTAGGAATGAGAAGAGGATTAGAAGAGAATGAGGAAAGGAGAGTAGGAAAAGAAGTTAGGAATTAGAAGAAGAATAGGAAAAGTTAGAAGAAGATGAGTAGAAGTGGGAAATAGAAAATAGGGAAATCGAGTTAGAGAGCGAAACGGAGCTCGGAGCGTCGGAATGAGATGAAACTTGGCGTGGATCTAGAATACGTGAATTAGATTTTGCGGGTAGGCTCCCGAGTGGAAATCGGGGTCGTAGGGCGCCGGTATCGCACCGTATCAGTGCGTATCTTGAAATATTTAAGATTTTGGCAACGGACCGTATCATGGACCGGATGTCCACGTTACCTAGGTATTTTGGTAGGTAATATGTATAGGCTAGTATCATACTACCTTGGGGATCGGGTCAAAATAACAAGCGTAGGTAGGCTAACTAGGTTTCCACCTAGGCTAGAATTTTACCTTAGAAAATGTAAAATAGGAAATTGGCCTACGGCTAAGATATGAGTTTCGAAGTCCAAGATGGACTTAGATATGGGTTGTAGAGGTTGGTAATAGTTAGAAATAGTCGTCTAGACCTAGTCTTGACCCGAGTTGACCCCGGTTGACTTTTTAGACTAAAAGTCACTATGGGTCAACACTTTACCCAATTTAGTCCCAAATTCTATTAGACTTGTGTAGTTGACCGAAAGTCAACTATTAGTCACCATTGACCTAGGATTGACCTAGAGTTGACCAGAGTTGGCCAGTTGACCAAAAGTCAACTGTAAGTCAACCGTTGACTCAAATCGACCTAGATTAATTCCGTTTAACTTGCATTGACCCAGTATGACCTAGCTAGACCTAATATGACTTAGGTTGACCTCATACAGTCTAGTTTGATGTATCTTGACCTAGAATGACTAAATAGGATTTAAATTGTCTTGACTTTATTTCCTAAGCATAGTATTGATACGTCTTGCCCTCTATAGGTCCTCGAGACGCTGCATTTGCTCCAGTAGACATATCATACCATATTACAGGTGAGTACATTCTCTGACACTTTTCCAATTTATAATGATTGTTATGATTCATGTAATTAGTGTGGATATGCTTGTTCTCGACACATTGGTCACACGAATTGGTATTCATGGATCCCGACATGAGATGTTATTCCTCGTTATCTTGGTATATCTTGTGCAAGCCCCCTTGTAGTTCTTGTGTAGTATATGGACACCGATTCTCGAGGAGACTTGCTCCCTTCTCGTAGAATCCCGTGTCGTAACGTGTCTTGCTTGGATCCACTCTACCAGTCGGGGACGGGGAGTACTAGTGTAGATGTGTGGTCATACCCGCCTTGTATATATTGTGAACCTTGTGAATGCCAATCCTATACCACACGTATGATTGGCTAGATCATAACCTTGTGCAGACCCAATCCGGCTACATGTTGTAGCTAGTATTCACACACCTAGATATATGATTCTTGATTCTTGTACATGCCATGATTAGTTTACTTGCCTTGTTCTAGCTCTAGTTTTACAGCTTACCTTGCCATGATACTCACATGTACATTTCATGATTTTCTTGTATATACTCTCTATTTACAGTCTTATAGCTTTTGTCATATCTTGTGAACTGTTGTTAGTAGATTGTACTCGTTCCATCCTGACAGGATATGTTAAAAATATTACAGATGCTGACGAGGGGGATTACTGTACCTACTACGGTCCGGATGACGTAGTGGGCCTAGACCTGGAGACTTTGGTCCAGCAGGGCTTAGCTTCGCCTGGCGAGACCTTACCTATTGCTTAGTTAGAGTAGGTCTTTTATACTGGACTTTGTCTCCAGCTACTTTTGAGACTGTTATTATTATGGATTGTATTAGAGACTTGGACTTGTATATTATTTGGTGTTTGGACTTGACAGGTTATTATTTTATCGTCTTGTTGTCTTCATCTTTCAGTCTTTACTTTATCATTTAGAGTTGTGATTGAGCACTCATATTATTTATTGTTTGTCCTCCGTTCGGAGTTGACCATATTCTCGACAGGTTTTTGATACATATATAAACTGTTTAGAGTAGAAAAACCTACAGCGTTCCACGCCGTTTTTACGGTGAGGGCTGGGCGTTGTCACGTGCACGTGCCCTTATAGCGGGTGCGGGTCGTGACAACTTTCCTTTTGGAACAGCCGTACAAGAGGAGTCTTTCTACCCTTACCGTAATTGAGGCCACTCTTGAAGTCGTAACCCATCTTTCGGACGATGTCTTTTGATTGTTGACTGTAACGACGGAGTTGAAGATGTCCCGTGTCGTTGACTTTGCTATCATCCGTATAACTGAATTGTTGTTTCGGTCTTTTACTAAAAAGTATTGGACGTTCACCTTTCTTGCGAGCAGGAACAATACGATATAAATCCTTTGAGTGTTCATATGAAACTTCTGTTTGAAGAGATTGCACAACTCCCATTGTAAATGACTGATAGCTATCTAACATATCCAAATAGCATTTAGCATGATAAATGACATCCGTATACTGGAAAGTAGGTACTTTTTATTGATTTGTACATTGGTATTTACAGCAGGACTTTTAGCCTTAGCAGGCTTAGTCAGATTGATTATAAGAGGGGGAGAAGAAGAACATGGAGGAGAATTAGCTTTGTTACGACGGAGGTCGATAACAAGCGGCTCAGAGGAGGTGAGCTCCCTTTTGTCCTTGTTATGAGATAGATCTATAACAAGTGGCTCAGAAGAAGTGAGCTGCTTTTTATCCTTGTTACGACGTAAGTCAATAACAAGTGGCTCAGAAGAGGTGAGCTCCCTTTTGTCCTGATCATCATCTGATTGCTTTTGAACTGGCAAGTGAATAGCCAGTGGCTTGGAGGATTGAGGACGAGAAACACGCCCTTTGACAGGAATAATGAGGGTATCTTTAGGCACTATTTCTTGCTCTTCTTCAGTGTCTAGAGACAGGACAACCTTCATGAATTCGTCCTTGTACATACGTGTATCATTACAGTATGCTTCAATGCCTTTGAAAGGATAGAGATCAGCAACCTCCTTTTTTACCTCTCTATTGTCATCAACATATTTAAAACATTGATGGAGAGTCAAAGGGACAATGTTATGCTCGTGCAGAAATGGTCTTCCCAGCAAAGCATTGTAGGAACAACCATGATTGTCAATGATATAGAAGGTAACCTTTGTGCGAAGATTGCCTATTTGGAGCTTTAGACGAATCTTGCCCAGAGGTTCACTCCTTCCGTGATTGAACCCAAGGATGGTGGTGATTGTACTGGAGAGACTATGCACTAGAATTTTCAGTGCATCCAACATTGTCTTCGGCATAATGCTGAGAGCAGACCCTGGATCTATCAGAATACGATCGACTTTCATCGAGTCGACATATCCTGTATAATAGAGAGGACGGTCATGCCTGTTATCTTCCATCAACATGTCATCTTGTGTAAAAGTTATGTTTGGAATTAACTCCAACACACTATGACAATGAAGGCAAGAGACTGGTTCTGCTTTTGGCTTCTTCAGAAGGGCTAAGCAGGTTTCAGCTTGCATGAGAGCTTCACTCAGAGTTTCCGAGTCTCTTTGGAGAGGCGCAAGAGCTCAAAGATTGACAACCAGGCCGGTGTATTAGCCAACTGAGCTAAGATGTCAAAGTTGTAAGGCTTTTCAAGTCCGGAAGGAGATGACTTCTTCAAAGGTTTGTCAAAACGACTTGTTATTTGCCTTTGTCAGCGACCGTCGGCTTGGAAGGAATGGGTATCACCACCGGTGAGGAAGCAGTAGAAATATCCTCAGTAGAAGCAGGCTGCACTGGAGCAGGCTCAGAAGAAGAAGCAGGATTCTCTTGAGCTTCGGGGTAATCCTTCAGATAGGCTTTCCCTGATCTGGTGCCTAGCAAGATTTTTTTCATCAACTATGGGGTCAAAAGACACCATATTGCAAATCTCTGTCTTGCGCTTGGAGCGACCTTTCTTCTTGGAGGAAGAGGAACTTCGAACTCTGAAGCAAGATCCGGATAAATCCACATAATCTCGCCATTGTCAAGAGACAAGGGAACGAGACCTTCACTTTATGGAGGAGGGAGATTCTCAATCTCAAGAGTAGCTTTGGGGATAGGAATGACACCATGTTGCACCATCTGTGGAGGAAAATCATCGAATTGAACTGATACCATATTTGCAGTAACAGTCTTCTCGTCTTGTTGCAGAGTGACGACGCCAACGTTGACCAGCTCCTGGATTTTGCCTTTGAGCACATAACATGCTCGAGTGGGATGTCCGATGAACCTGTGATAGACACAGTACTTAGGATGATCAGTCTTACCGACTTCATCGGGCTTCTTTGGATCTGGAAGTTGGATTTTATTGCTTTTGATTAAGCAATCAAAGCTGCTAGCAGTGTCATTCTCGTCAAAGAAATATTCTACTTTAGGACGAGGTTCTCTCGGTGGAGGTGCTGAAGGAGTAGAAGTGGACGTAGGAGGAGCTACGTTAACCGCTAGAGATTCTTTGTTCTTGTTCAAATTAATGTTCAAAGTTTCTTTTGGTTTGCGGTTATTCTGGCGATTGCCACCACCTGATGTTTGATGTTCATCCCGGTCGGGGTTAGACATTTGTACCCCTAGCTGCTTGAATTTGTCGGTGCTAACTTCAGCTGCTTTAGCGTTGACAATGAAGGATGGCCAGTCTTGGAATTGAGTAGACCCTGTCCACATGCTGATGATGGGCAGTAGATTTGCCTTGCAGGTGTCTATGGTGACAGCAGCTGGAGTTCCAGGAGGCATTTTCAAAGCTTTCCGGCGGAACCTTTCAATGAAACTTTCAGCAGTTTCATTGTGCTTTTGTTTGATTTTATTGAGGACGGACATAGTCATATCGTTCATCCCCTCGTAAAATTGTTCTAAGAAGATTTGTTTTAAGCCAGAGAAGGAGGTGATACAACCATCAGGCAAGCTTCTATATCAATCGTATGCTACGCCAGCTAAACAGCCGACGAATACTCTGGTAAGAAGAGTACCATTTGGTTGAAGTTGAACAGTCATAACCTCAAAGTGGTTGATGAACTGACTGGGAGATGTGCTACCATCAAACAGCGAGATAGTCGGGATCTTGTACTTCGGAGGAAATGGAACTTCCTTCCATTCAACTGGGTAACGTTGTTTAATCCCCAGTCTTTGCAAGTTTTCCTTCTCCTTGAAAGCTTCGAACTGAGTTCGTAGGAGCTTCACAGCTTCATTGGCATCTTCCACTGATGTAGAAGGAGCGGGCTGAACCACAGTGTTAGGAGGAGGAACAGTATGATAAGCACTACCCCCAGCACCTGACTGACTGGGTGTAGGTTGGACTTGTACAGGAGGTATTTGAGTAGGTGCTACCCCAATCCAGCATTGACAGGCACCGACGATGCTATGATTTCAGGATTTGTAGGCAGTACGGTCGGTGGTACCGTGTGCTGAGCCACAATGATGGAATGCATACTGGCGACCATTTCAGCCATGGTCTTCAGCTTATCTTCTAGTGCAGCTATTCTTTGTTCTTGGCTGGCTGAACTGGAAGCATCAGGATCTTCATTGACAACATAAGCTGTCACTTCCCTGGATACAGTGGAGGATACTATTTGTTCTGAGCTTTCACTGTATGCATCATAATCGGAGAAAGAATCATCTCCTGAGTGAGAAGGAAGAAGACGACCAGAAGGATCTTGAAGATTCCTTTGACCGATTGTGTCTCGGCTTCGGGACCTAGTATGTTGGAATACTCCTTCAGAGGATTCTTGGAGTAGATCCAAATACCGCTGGCTTGGCTTGCGAGGCTTCCCGTGCTTGGCGCACTTCCTACCCCCAGTATCTCTGGAAGTCTTGTTGACAGAAGCGTACAGAACTTCGTCTTCATCTTCAGACATAGGTTGAGAGTTAGGAAAGTTCAGAAAATCGAAGACAGATCGTCTTGTTGTTTGACAACAACACTTGATGACAACTTTGTGGTTACAGTGATGTCCAAGTGATTACACTGAGGATGTTGGGATGTTGTCCCGTTTTTGCTTGAGGTGTTCTCGGAGATCAGGAACAGCAACGGGACGAGGAAAAGTTCGAGGGATGTGTTCTTTGATAACATTCGAAACATGATTCCGGTTCTTCAAATGTTTTGTTCCTTGAGTGTACAGGGAAGTACTTACTTCATTGGCATAGGTGTCCGGATTCTTGATCCTGGAAGTTTGTTTCTGATGATGTTTGGTCTTCGGCATCGGCTGCTTGCGTTTCACCGAAGTTGGCCTAGTGAGATAAGTTCTTAGATCTGCAAACTCACCCCCAGGGGTTTCTGTTTGAGACACCAGCAGTTTTCCCTGTCTTGAACGGGAGATTTTGAGGGTTGGGAGATCTTGGAATTCTGCTACCGGAGTAGGCAGAATACCTCTCTGATCAGTACAAGTTCTTTTAACATGGAGAGAAGAATCCTTGTTTGAAAGAGTTTTTGTATTGACTGATGCCGGAGCACATTCAGATTGATCTTCAACGGTAAAAACCAAGGAAGATTGAGAAAAGACCAAAGGACCTTTTCCTTTGTTTTGGAAAGAAGGATTAGCTAAAGAGCGTTTCCCTCTGTTGTCGTCCAAGTCAAGGGACGAGGAAGTTTGAGAAAAGACCAAATGGCCTTTTCTTTATTCTGGAGAGGAGAAGGAATAGCCAAAAGACTACCCCCAGTAGATTGCGCAGGAGCAGCAGGGTGTTGGAGAGGAGCAGCACTTTTCCCTTTGTTGTGAGAAGAAGAGATTAGCCAAAGGGCTGTCTCTCTTGGATTGTGCAGACATGGTTTGCACATGGGCGGATGGCGCACTGGCAGATTGCGCAGGAGAGTCCTTGACAGAGAACTTTATGGTTCTGGCCACAGATACTGTGGTTTGCGCATCAGGAGTTCTGGCCACAGAGTGTTTGGGGTGCACTCTAGTTGCTGGAGTGTTGGTTTGCGCAGGAAGATTGGCAGCCAACTGCGCCAGAGGCAGAGGAGTCTTATGCTTTGACAAGGCAGCATAAGAAGTCTTCTGTGCATTGGCAGCAGCAGATTGGGCAGCATTCTTGACAGAGACAGATTGTGCAACAGTCTTAGTGACAGCAACTGTAGACTGTGTAACAGATTGTGCAGCAGGCTTCTTGGCAGACTGCGCAGCAGTCTTGCTGACAGAGTTGATGGACCGCGTAGCAGTCTTGGAGACCCATATTGGGCGCACTTTGCTCATGGCAGAAGTGGTTGCAGTGCGAGGAGTGGTCTTAGAGTTGATCATGGCTTCATAGGCTGTCTGGTTGACCTTCACAACCAGAGTCTTCTGCGTCTTCCCGATAGACGCTACGTCACATTGAGTTGTCACTTCCTCGTCGGAGGAGAAAGTCGTCCCCAGCAGAGTCGCTATTTTGTTTGCAAAAACAGAAGTATGAAACTTTATTGATACAAACTTTGTAAAGATTACAAGAATTCTGGGAAAGTACAACTGTAGGAATCCAATCTAGAAGACGATTGCTTTATCCCTTGGACGATGTGAACTTTGAAGACGGTAGCTTCTGAAGTTGAAGTTGAAGGCAAAAGCCTCAGAAATTTGAAGGCAAAAGCCTCGGAAGAATGCAGCAGCACTTGGGCAAGAACTCCTGATCTCTGGTGATGATCTCTGATCTCTGTGATGCCCTTGAATGAAGACTTGAAACTCTATTTATAGAGTTCTGGAAATAACTGATTTTTAGTTATTCTGGATGGCGCAAGTTGGATTGCGCATGAACTGGATTGCACAGCATCAGACTGCACAGGCAGTTGTCTGGTTATGGGCTGACTGTCTTGGACATATGGCATCATTTGATTGAAATACGCATGATCGTGTGAAGTCGGTTGCCATGTAACGAGCAATTGATGATATGAATGCCACGTGTACTTTTATTAGTTGACATGATGAAGTGCGCTACATGAATTGCGCTGACTTCGGATTACGCTGACATAGATTGCGCAAACACTGGATTGCGCAGGCACTGGATTGTGCTGCATGTACAGCTGTTCTCGAGCGCTGTGCGGCGCAATAAACGAATAGTCTCCTCGTTCTTCGTGCTGTCAGCTGTCAGAAAGATTTGATTTTGTCAGATAATGATGACATTGCCACGTCAGCCTGCGCAATTGAAAGTGTGCGCAGTCCATTGTGCGCAATCGGAATGATGCACAATCTGATGTCTGTGCAGTTCACTTGATAGTTGTATTTCTTGATTTTCTGACTTTGTTGATAGGTGTAACTTGATTTTTTAGGACCTACAATACTAAGACATCATCTACTACTATATAAGATATAGTGATAGGTTGCCGTATCATCATTGCCGAGGGATGAGGGTCGGAGGAAAAATACCGCTCGAGTGAGCCAAAGGCATGCAGCCACTTCCCTTCCTCCATTCACCCTCTCCCTCTCTCACGTATCAACGTCACAACTTTTCTACCTCAAGTTCTGATCAAGCATCTTCCTTCTCCTCTCCTCCACCATGGCTCTGGACCCATCTGCTCCTCCCTACTTCCTTCTTCTTATTTGACTCTCTCAGCCACATATGATATCCACCTCAAGTGTAGAGTCGGAAGAGAAGAAGTGGGCAGGAAGAGAAGGGGGAAGCAGCACAGCCGGCAGCATGACCCGGAGGAAGTACAGAGGTTTTCTTCAACATCCGTAGGAGAACTATAAGGATATATCTTTTCACAACATATCACCTTGTCAAAGACCCTTAATGTGACAACCATGTTACCGCGGTGTCGGAAGACTAATATGTCATAATTTTCTAAGCCGTGTGTTTTGACATAATCCTCCAAACTCTTTTCTGCTATGTAGTAATGCAAGATTACTACATAGGAGGAAAAAGTTAGGAGGATTATGTCAAAACATACTGCTTAAAAAATTATGACATGTTAGTCTTCCGACACCGCGGTAATATGATATTCACATTAAGGGTCTTTGACAAGGTGACATATTGTGAAATATATCCTTATAGTTCTCCTACGAATTTGAAGAAAATATCTGTACTTCCTCCGGGTCATGCCGCCGGCTGTGCTGCTTCCCCCTCCTCTTCCTGCCTACTTCTTCTCCCCCGACTCTACACTTGAGGTGGATATCATATATGGCTGAGAGAGTCAAATAAGAAGAAGGGAAGTAGGGAGGAGCAGATGGGTCCAGAGCTATGGTGGAGGAGAGGAGAAGGAAGATGCTTGATCAGCATTGTCTTCCGGATCGATCTCATCAAGGCATAACGGCTGCTCAGCGTGCCCAGCTTCTTCAACTTCTCGCTGGCTGCAGAGTCAAAATGGGAACGGGTCCTCTTTGTCGGCCCGGAGCTCTGACTCGCACTCGTCGTTGCACTACCGGTTTTCTCTCCTCCTCTGACGCGGGTCATAAGAAAAGAAATTTTGTACCTCTTCTTCACATAAACATCATTGCCGCCTTGTACTCGAGCCTTCACGTCTGTGATGCTATCCAACTTCTCGGTGCCTACATTATCACTCGAATCTCTCCTTCGACTCGTATCGTCCTCTTCTTTGCCTGTCCTTTCGCTCCCTGTCTTACAATCATCTGCTATCACCGCCGACTCATTCGACTCCTTCTCCGAGTCTTCCTCCTCCTTCTCCTCCTCCTCCTCCTCGGAGTCATCGGAGAAGGAGTCGAATGAGTCGGCGGTGATAGCGAGATTGCAAGACAGGGAGCAAAAAGACAGGCGAAGAAGAGGACGATACGAGTCGAATGGGAGATTCGAGTGACAATGTAGGCACCGAAAAGTTGGATAGCGTCACAGACGAGGAGGCTCGAGTACAAGACGACAATGATGTTTATGTGAAGAAGAGGTACGAAATTTCTTTTCTTATGAACCGCGTCAGAGGAGGAAAGAAAACCGGTAGCGCGGCGACGAGTGCGAGTCAGACCTCCGGGCCGGCAAAGAGGACACGTTCCCATTTCGACTCTGCAGCCAGTGAGAAGTTGAAGAAGCTGGGCACGCTGAGCAGCCCGTTATGCCTTGATGAGGATGATCCGGAAGACAATACTGATTCAGTTTTGCCTTCCTTGGATAGTATTGATTCTGTAGATCCGTGTATAAAAGAGGAAGAGATTGGGAGTAGAGTAGACCCGGAGGGAAATGAGACATTGGAAGCTGGGTCAATATCCAAGAAGCGAAAGAGAGTCGAGGATTCTGATAGGTTGTCGTATCATCATTACCGAGGGATGAGGGTCGGAGGACAGTCAACTTTATCTACGGCTACATAGTTTCTGCCTCGCCAGTCGAATGGCTGCATGGACTATATCCTGATCACCATGTCGTATCGTAAATTAATGCAAATGGAGCTGGAGACAAAATGCAGAAACCAAAATACAAAATACAGAATCCAATCCCTGGGTTCGTCGAAAACAAAACACAGTTCTAATTTATATGTATTTTAAGTGTGAGAACGGATGGCTCAGAACACAACCCAAGATTCATTCTAGCATACATTAGTGTGAATCATCTATGTTCTGTACATATGGTGTAGTATATGTTCTTATCGTATCTAGTATCTGAAGAATATAACAGAATCAAGATGAACTCACATAATATAATACTAAGATATCATCTACTACTATATAAGATATAGTGATAGGTTGTCGTATCATCATTGCCGAGGGATGAGGGTCGGATGACAGTCAACTTTATCTACGGCTACATAGTTTCTGCCTCGCCATTCGAATGGCTGCAGGGACTATGTCCTGATCACCATGTCGTACCATAGATTAATGCAAATAGAGCTGGAGCTGGAGCCAAAATACAGAAACCAAAATACAAAATACAGAATCCAAAATACAAAATACAAAATACAAATAAAATACAGAAACCAAATACAAAATACAGAAACCAAAATACAAAATACAGAATCCAATCCCTGGGTTCGCCGAAAATACAAAACACGGTTCTAATTCATATGTATTAAGTGTGAGAACAGATGGCTCATAACACAACCCAACCGGAGAGGATACTCTGAGAGATCCATCTGAGTAGGACGTATACTCTGAGAGATCACCTTTACAAGAATAATATCAGTAGTGGGATTGAGTGTTGGAGGAGATATTATCAGAGTATACGTCCTACTCAGATGGGTCTCTCACCGTTACTATTTTTTTCTGACAGCATGGTGGATATGCTCCGTCAACAGATTCTTGCTCCGAGCCAAAACTTTGTCCCGGAGCTCAAGTGGACATCCTTCGTGTAGAGCACGAGTGAGAGGTTTCTGACAGCATGGTGGTCTCCTTTGTCAAAGTATCCGTGCTCGTCCCATAACCAATGTGGGATGAGTACGGATACTTTGACAAAGGAGACCACCATGCTGTCAGGAACCTCTCACTCGAGCTCTACACGAAGGATGTCCACTTGAGCTCCGGGCAAAGTTTTGGCTCGGAGCAAGAATCTGTTGAGGGAGCACATCCACCATGCCGTCAGAAAAAATTTTAACGGTGAGAGACCCATCTGAGTAGGACGTATACTCTGATAATATCTCCTCCAACACTCAATCCCACTACTGATATCATTCTTGTAAAGGTGATCTCTCAGAGTATACATCCTACTCAGATGGATCTCTCAGTGTATCTTCTCTGGTTGGTTGTCGTATCATCATTGTCGAGGGATGAGGGTCGAAGGACAGTCAACTTTATCTACGGATACATAGTTTCTGCCTCGCCAGTCGAATGGCTGCAGGAACTATGTCCTGATCACCATGTCGTAGTCCAATACAATCTAGAGATTAACACAGTACTAATTCATATATGTAGTCCAATACAAATAGTCTAATACAAAAAAAACCCAATACAAATAGTCCAATACATAGTCCAATACAAAGTACTAATAGCTAATGAGAACCACAGCTCACGCAAATGCTCAGTGATACGATCACGCAACCACCCCGAAAAAGCGAGATCTTTGGCGTGAGGAGAGATGTCGTCTCTTGCAAGTGTTGCATGAATAGAACTCCCGGTCTCACTAGCTACCGGTGCTGGATGAATAGAACTCCCGGTCTCACTAGCAACCGGTGCCACTTCCTCCTTAACTTTAGGAGGAGCCACCTCAGCATTCACTGTTTCCCTCAAACGACGTGCCGCTCCTCGGGTCATGGGTGCCATCTGGTAAGATCGATAGTCACAAATAATATAATTGTAACAAACACTAACCTCAATAGAACAAACACTCTCACAGCTCAAAATACTAACACATGTTACGCCTTACTCTTGTGACACTCCCTTTCAAACACAAACACACACCTATATGTTCCCTTACACATGTTGCCATGTTACCTGTTAATAGGAAACCCTTGTTGTCTAAAATAAGACACAATTCTACAAAGAGAACCATACTATAGAACTCACACTTTAAGACAATAGATGAAGGAAGACTTGTATGGAGGATCGTCTACTTTATTCATGGAGTTGTCATAGGGTGTTGAGCGATGTCATTTTATTCTTTTCTTCTTCTTCTTCTTGGGATTTTTGAGTATTGGATCTTGAGACATATAGCTAGAACTTACGAAGATGGAGTACCAAACTTCAAAAATATATGTTGACTAATTGGTTCATATACTTCAACAATAAAGAGAACTAGGGGTTTAGTGAAATTTTATTAATCTTCCTATACTCCAGTGATAGTAGTTTGCGCATAGTTCCAGATGTAGGACGGATATAGAAGGCTTTTATATAATGACAACTTATATTAACTAACATTTCCTTTCTCTTTTACTTCTTGTTGTACTTATGTGAGCCCCAACTTAAACCTAGGAAGCACAAAGATGCTTCAAACTGGTTAGTGTCGAACTTGTATTAGGCAAAGACACTCACCAAAATATGTATATGGAGTTCTTCTCGTCCTGTCCTTTCTGCTTTGTGTCCAATACACACTTATACATCATAACTAAAACCAATTCTATTACAGTGGAGAGAGACCTCTAATGTACCCTGATGGCTCTTGGATTTCAGAGGTGTTTGAATAATACTATCAACCCATTACAACAAACAAATTGTATTTCTCTTTAGTAACATCAACCCTCTAGAACAAACAGATTGTATTTCTCTTTAGTAACATCAACCCTCTACAAAAATCTAATCATACTTATTCGCTTCGATTCCGTCGAATCAATAAGTCGCTACGGACGTGATATTGTACAAGTCTATGTTGCACTGTACAAGTCGTACTCGTGTATATTTATAAAATAGTTATTTTTGTAAAAGTTTTGCAGCGGATAAAACAGATAAATTGATAACATAAAACAAATAAATTGATAACTACATAGGTGTTGCTATCATTTTTGCAATGCAGCGATCCTTATAATCTCCGGCCATTGGGGATATTGGTAAACTAATATACCTAGATTACCCTAAAGTACACTTGCGAACTAGGAAAAAATAATTAGTTGTGTACTAAACGTCTCTAAGTGTAGGAATGTTGCAAGGTAAAACAATGTATCAAACACTATATCGAAACCCAAATCCAATATGCAAATCCAAATTAATACGAAAATACACAAGTGTAAGTAGGGGATTAAGTGTACAGAGGTGAAATACATATATGCATGCTTGGGGGTGTCCACGTGTCCAACAAATGGACACAAAGTGTCCAAAACCTCACGAACACACTGTATCAGTGAACACATGGTCGTAATGTGTCTCCGTGTCCATTTTGGACACGAAAAACACCTCAATTAGGGTTAGGGTTTACCTTCAGTCTTCTCGCGGTGGTGGAGGAGGAGGAGGAGGAGGACAAGTTCGGTGGTGGAGGAGGAGGATCTCACGGTGGAGGAGGAGAAGGGCCTCGCGGTGGAGGAGGAGGATAAGCGGAGCCGGAGGGAAGGGGTCGGGCTGTCGTCGATGTCGGGGAAAGAGGGGCGGGAACAAAAAATTTGGTGAGAGGGAGAAATGAAAAGTCGAACCGAGGAAACCCTATTTAGCAGCAAGTTAGCAACGTCTGTAAATACGTCGCAAAGCGTCGACTTTCCTTTAATATTCGGCGACGCCATAAGCTTTACAACGCTAAACATCGCTGAACTAATAAAACTGGCGACGTTTTCCAACAAATCAACGACGTTGCTTTTTATTACACTAAAGGTAGTCGCAATATGTCGTTGTTTATTGCTATCAGCGACGTGTTGTGACGCTTACTTTTGGCGTCGCTAATTCCAGAAATATTAGCAATGTTTTAAGTTGGCGTCGCTAATTTCGTCGCTGATATGGCTTATTTTGGTAGTGCAATGCCGTTGAAGAAGACGTCATAGGGAACAATAAGATGGACCAGGACAGATCAAAGATACAAGCATCTGATCAGGACAAGAATTTCAGAGATTCAGAGGATACAAACAGGGATCAAGGGCGAGTACTGATTGAGACATCTATTCGGTAAACCCTCACATATCTTGATTTACAAGACCTGCATGGGCCACCACTTAAACCATGTCACGTCCCAGAACCAGAATACTAGAGAGCGGGGGTATACATAGCCAGCTACGTATAATAAAATGGAATCCATCTCGCTATACGGTCACGGCTGTCTAGATATATGAGGGTTTAACTACAAACCATCAGTCTGCTAAGGTCATGAACAAGCCTAGTGTCTCAATCATAAGCAAAAAAGTAAATGTTACAAGATGTAAGATCACCAAATATACAATAGTAAGGCGTCCCATACATTATATATTTAGCTGATCATGAAGCTAGTCGTTACAAAATGTCAGGACTAGCAAGAGTTTAGTCAATACATGATCAACCCTAGGATTTGTCAATCATGTTACAGCCCGTAGGCAGACAGTAGTAAGTGCAATCGAGCTGAACAAGTGCTCATCGGCTAAATGCCTCAAAAGAATATTTTACAATAAGTGGGAGAACAAAAGAAATCCATTCGTTGCCCTGGTTATGCCTGGTGGTCACCATCGGACTGGAAAGTCGGTAGATCCTCTGGAGCTGCTCCAAAATCTGGCCATACAAAACCAGCTGGGTCAGATCCCAGAAAGAGCAAGTGCCACAAAGGAAGCTTCACTTAGGGACTAAAACCAGCAATTGGCACAAGAGATATATAAATAGTAAGAACTGGAAATATAGGACAAAGCAGGATGATATACGACGAGATAACCATGGAACTATTCAGATAACCAGGTTACAACCCGTAAACCAAACAAGGACCGGGGTTGTAACCCTTCATCTGAACGGAACTTGGTTTTCCACCATTTATCGGCAAGATAATATAAGAAATCATGTCATGTAACAATCTTGTACAGGATCAAGACAAGACTAGACTGGTTATGCCTCATCCAACAATCACGGCCAAGCAATAAGTACGGCTTGATACTTTAAATAACTAGGGTTATCACAGGCCTAGTTACTAGCAAGATACAGCGAGATTATTCCACAACCACAAGCCCTGCAGACCATCCAAGTTACCCAGGTCGAATATTTGTTCAACAGGGGGATGCAACACATGACAGTGTGCTGGAAATGTGCCCTACTCGTCGACAGGCTACAGATCTACAAGCGCGCCCAGGTAACGGGATTGCCTATAGCTGGGAAATCTTTTCATAACTACTGTGTTATTCTAGTCATTAGTCTTAGTCCATTTCAATAGGTACCCCTGACCGTGGTACTCAGGGGTCCCATCCTAAACATGATGCAAGACAAGACTGGTTCATTTGTACAAGTACAATCGCCCACGGTGTCCATGTTATTTATACTTGTCATGTTATGTCATGTTAGCCGTCGTAACAGCAATTCGAGATATATCATGTCAGGTTTACTTGTCAAGAGTGTGCCACGGTGGGCCACTAGCATGTCATGTTACTTGTCAAGAGTGCACCACTACGGGTCACTATCGTGTTCAGGGAACATGTGCAGGATAACATAGTACAAGCATTCATCAAAAGACCCAAGTCACACTGAGGGTTACAAGACATGAGCCTAATAATAACAAATTAATCATAAAATACAAGGCTATGGAAGGGGCCATACGGCTCGGACATATGCAACCAGGGAAAGGGAGTGCATGCGGCTCAGAGGAACATGCATATGCGGCTCAAAGATGACGGGTGCATATGCGGCTGCGGGAGAGCAACGCTATACGGCTAAAAAGGGGGCAAGAGCTTATGCGGCTGGGAATGGAGGGGGTCTTATGCGGCTGCGGGAGAGCCGAGTCCCATGCGGCCAGAGAGAGAAGTCCATGCGGCTCGGAAGAGACTCGGTCTATACGGCTCAAGAAAAGTGAGCTTATGCGGCTGGGGGATTTTGAGTTCATACGGCTCAATTAATCAGGGCACATGCGGCTCGGGTTATCGATTCATGCGGCTGGGAAGGGGACAGTTCATGCGGCAAGGGTGATGAGCATATGCGGCTAGAAAAGGAGCAACGCCATACGGCTGGAGGAAATAGGGGCCTATGCGGCTGGAAGTGAATGATTTATGCGGCTGAAAGAATGGAAGTTCATGCGACTACGAAAAAGGAGTCTCATGCAGCTGGCAATGAGCCCATGGCCTATGCGACTGAAAAAGCTTGCCACATGGAAGTCCATGCGGTCAAGTACAGCCATGCGGCCAGGAAAGGCTATGCAGCCATGAACTGCATGCGGCTGTACTGTTCTTTTTCTCCACTGAATCGGAGAAAAGAGTCATGGACTCCATTCTTCAAAGCTTCATAAATCCTTCATCCCAAGTCTAAATCTAGACTTCTATAGGTCAAAATGGGGCAGAATGAAATTTTCTACAACATGGAACCATCAGAACTTGATAATAACAAGATTAAATAGATCAAACCCAAGAAATTCAAAAATAAAATAAACTTAGATCTACAAGCAATTAGCCATAGAAATTAAAAATGCTAAGTACTAAAGTATTTTAGAATGCTGTGAAGAAGAGAATAGAACAATAAAACTTGAGTTTCTCCATGAAGCAAGATGTACTTGCCTAAGCTCTCCTGGTAGGTGGAGAGAATTAATGGAGGAAGAAGAAGAGTGAGTGAGGAGAGAGAAAGTGGGTGGGGTTAATAAATGAAGATGGTGGTGGTAGGTGAGGGTTCTCCTTTGGTTCATGATGAACCCAGGGCAAACCAAGCCTAGCCGAACCAAACCAAAATGAACCAAGTCAAGCCAAGCCACACCAGGATGAGCCCAAAATAAGCTAAACCAGGATCAAGACAAGCATAACAAGTCTAACTACAGGTCGGGATTCCGTATACGTATACCAAAATACATAATACGAACCACGGGCATTACAGGATCTTAGTGATCTTTAGTATGTTTATATCCGAAGAAATTGTCATATAATGACTCAGAAAATACTTAAAATTTTATGAAACCAATTGTAGTCCATTTCTTAGAAACTTTTGGTTTGACTAAGCGAGATGTTTGGATTACTCCTAAATCATACTCTGTGTCATTAGAACCCATTTAACAAAATGTGTGATTCCGCTAATTGTTGATAGTATTTTTATATCCGAAGAAATTGTCATATAATGACTCAAAAGACACTTAAAATTTATGAAACCAATTGTAGTCCATTTCTTAGAAACTTTTGGTTTGGCTAAGCGAGATGTTTGGATTACTCCTAAATCATACTCTGTGTCATTAGAACCCATTTAACAAAATGTGTGATTCTACTAATTGTTGATATAATCGTTAGGATAGTGAGTCAAAAATCATCTGATTCTGTCACCTCTTAAAGTAAGACACAATATCTTTCAGTCATGGCTTTAAAGATTTATCTTTAGTAGCCATATTTAAAAAAATGACAGTCTAGAATAATAGTTTAAGTGAGTTTGCTAATTGACCTTATCAAATCTTTAGTTTGTCAAGTTTTTATCAACTTGGGTTAGCTATAGGGGCCGGTTTCCAGCTAGCGGAGGTCCACAAGGGGACGATTAAATACCGTATCGCTTAGAGCTATTTACGCCCGGTTGACAAAAGGACTCTTTCGGCTTGTACCCAAAATAATCTCAACTTTTAAAACTTCAAATTTATAGGGATTTGCAATATCACTAAACTTTTTTTTGACTAAATTGTTTGAATGAATCAAAAGAATTATAATCACAGATTATATGTAAATCAATGCCTGACTAACATAATTTAAATATTGTGACAATATGGTCACCTAAGGTTCATGCAAATAGACCTAGAAAAATTATTATATAACATCACTTTAATACATTAATGTACAAAACTATAATCATTTCCAAATGACTAGGACTTATTAATAACAATGTAAAAGATATGTCATTTATTTTATTTATATATTATTTAG